>DWON01000260.1:0-37947 GCA_018251015.1 Phocides pigmalion okeechobee | reverse complement strand
CGTATACTGCTGTGTTGGTGAGTACTGGCCGTCGTTTTAGCGACTGCCGCCACCACCCGGCTATCCTGGACGCCATCTGTTGGCCGGGCAATACATAATTACCTACATATCTAAATCTAATACACGAAAAATAAAAAAAGAATCCGTACAAAGAGAATGAATTAAAAGATATCAAGAACATACATGGCAAAACGACTCTTGAAAAAAAATTCCGGCTGGTTGCCGACTCAATTGCATATTACATCTCAGAAGTACCAATGTGTCTATAATCGACTGAGGTGACTGAAGTGATCGACTTCAGGTTGCACTCCTGCTCTAACCTACCTGTTATTCTACTATAGATATGTTTAACCTACTCGGTTACACATATCCATGAAAGTGCTCTGTCGTTTGCGACTTCTATTTTATAAAAATAAATACATATTTAGCCAAATGGTGAAACGAAACCCATATAGTTTCGAAGTGTAGGTTCAATCCTCATTGTGACGATCAGTAGTACCATGGGAAGTAAACTATTAATACAGGTTATACAGTTAGTTAAGTTGAAAAAAAAATGTACATAAAAAAATCTTTATAAAGCAAAGTGCTCGCCCCACTATTATGTTTTATATTCAATAAAGAGATTTTCTTAGGATTACATACGGAAAGTGATTACGAACCATTTGTTTGCATTGTAAATTTTTATATTTGACAGCCGAATTTGATTGTTTAATTGAAGTCATTAGATATTATTAGTAAATGAACACCTAATATTGTCGTGTCTATAACTAATAAAAGGATTAGGGTTTGATTAAGGACGTATAGCCTGCAGCCTCATAATCCGTCGCGAATCATTTTGTTTCCATTGGAAACGAGTAGTTTCTTAGTACTAAGCGTACCATATGAGGTATCCACCTTAGTCATCAGCCCTTAGTCCTCATAAGTAGCAAAACATTTATGTAGGACTTCAGATGGACTTCTTTGCTTGATATTAGAAGTTAGTGTATCTGATTCGCAGTGATCACTTAACATTAGGTAGGCAGCACTCTCCATCGCTATTTTTTTGTCGTATTCATTATTATCGAGTTAAATTATTGAAAACATAAACTTGCAATAAGTAATTACAAATAATATAAAAACTGTTATAGCCGCAGAACCAAGACATTGTTTACAAAGAACCGGTTTTTGTGACCTTTCAACTTGATTATCTAGACTCGTGGTCATGTAACTATGCGACTTTGTTCAAAGGATATAAATTGACAAAAAACGATGTATATAATTTTATAGCTTATTAATTTATTAATTTACTCTACTTTTTATTTCATACCCATGATACAGTAACATTTTTTTTATATTTTTCTCTCGTTTTTGATATGCAGATGGCATATTTTAATCTGACGATACCTTCTTAATAGTCCATCAAGCCGTTTAAGCGGAATACTACTAATACTAACATGAATAGGTATGAAGATTCACTCACAAAGTAAACCCTCCTGCTGTTGTTGGGTAAAAAGACAATACTTATTTTAATAGCAATGAAACTACTTGTAATATTCAAACCAAAACTTCCTGAGATGGCTACAGACATAAGATAATAAAGGAGTGTAGAGTAGACGTCGTTGAGAGAACTAACAACCATTCATTTATTGATCTCGTGAGTGTCAGTCACAACAAGCCTATTCAGACTTCATTATTATATTTACGACATACACCAAGTGTAATAATATTTGTTAAGAAGATCCACCGAGTCCACAGACGACAAGGCTCTATTTTAGTTCAGGAGACTTTATGGTTACTTTTCCGTTCCGTTAGAATGTCAATAAAACCAATACACTAAAACTTAGCAGGCTTGAGATAAAGGTTTAAAGGTGAGAGAACTATAGTTCGACCGGGGAGGTACCACCACCGCCCTCATAATCCGCCGTAAAGCATTACTTGTTTTCGAAAAGTTTAACGGTTCAATTTATAACTATAACTAATCGATTGCAATTTATATAAATTAAATACATTACTAAATTCCAATTGAAACATGGATCAGAATGAAAGTTCATCTTCTATTTTTCAACTTTTAGGGGTAGTATTTTCTATTTATTGAACGGGACCAAACGGAAGTAATACCCTTCCAAATATATAATATTCCATTGCATAACAAAATGAATAGGGATGACTAGAAAATATCTTTAAAGAACTGTTATTATAAACGACTTGATTACAGCCAGTGACGACGTCAATCGTGACGCCACACAGAGGAACAAACCAATTGGTGTCATTGCAAATAATTACCCTTTAAAACAACAATTTCGTTATTAAATACAACGAAAAAGTTAGACACAGAGATACATTTTCATTCACAATAACCTCATAATGATATTTTTTTATTTTGATGCTATATTTTTTACCATCACGAGATAACTTTCGTAACACGAGATTACTTAAAATAACTTTCGAGTTCGATGAAATGAGATGAGGCAGCAGAGAGCCAATCAAAAATAAAGTACAGACACACCCACGCATCTGAGCGCATGAGACAGGCAATATTAAAACATTTTTATTATACAATACATACCTATGCACAATAAAGCGGAAGTTAGGTACAAATAATTAAGAGCAAAATTGAGCGTCGGTAGTCCAATCTATTTTAACACTTGTATCATTCACATATTTATAATACATTAAACGAAATGTATCTTTGAATTGTTCAGCAAAAATTCAATAAAATGTACACGACCACTATCAGCTGTTTATCGCTGTGTACTACGGTATGCAACGGTCAGACCCCGCTGTACGCGATTGACTTCAATAGAATAATTTAAAACTTTAATGTCACGTATTGTAACTAGACATTTGAATATGTCTGTATCTAAACACGATAAACAACACATTAATTACGAAATATAGGTATATAACAAAATTGGTAGGTATTAAAACATTGTTCGCTATCATCTATTGTTGTAAAAGGACTTTCAAGAGGTTTCTATAAAATAAAGCATTATTTGTGCATTATTTACGGTTGTCGGCTACACTTTTTAAGAGAGGCGACTGTCTTAGTCCTCAGAAGTAGCAACGTATCTATATCTACGTTCGATAGGATTTAGCAGTGTTTGTGGTGGTACCTGGATGTGTATGGGCTGCGACTATTTAACGTCAGGTGGTTTGCATGCTCGTTTGCTACTCTTCTCACATAAAAAATATATTTTTAATCTGACCGAATAAGCTCCCAAGGACTACGTATTTCTCCTGCATGTCCATTCCTTGAATACAAAATGGTCGAGTATATGTTTGATCTGTATATATCTATATCTACACTTTGGTCCCCTCGTATCTACTCACGGATCTATAGATTAACGGATGAGCTGATTTTGACAAGTTATATATCGTTAGATTCATCTCGATGGCGCGAATGCCACTGGCCGGATATAATAAAATAAAAAAATATAATTATATATGTATTTACTTAAAAGGATACGCCTTTACGCCTCAACAATTAACGTATGTGTATGATACGCGATTACGCCTCAACAATTAACGTATGTGTATGATATTGTGTACAATTATTATATGAATAAACTTTTCTGTTTTTTATATTTCTTTTTAATTTCATTTTTTGGTCGCCAATTTGTCGCATACGTAAACTGTGTTTCATACGAAATTCATAGAGTGAAGTATATGGACATGTGTAAGAGAAACGCCTTAAAACACAATTACACATATAATAATATATAGGTACTTATGCGTATAAATGTAACTTGGAAACAAATTTTGGATTCAATAATGCTATGTGCAATTCTTATATAATATATTGACACATCTGCGATGAAAAAAGAGGTGACTAAGCTAGATAATAAAAAATATTATAATAATATTTGTACGACTTTTACTGCCATTTTGTCACAGACTAAAAATACATATAAAAGTAATGTCTGTCGGATTCTATTGTTCTTTCAATTTTATTTACATTGTCAAATATCGAATTTCCTATATAATTATCATTATTAGATTAATTTAATCCATTCATTAAGAATTACTTTGAAATTATATGATTACATTACAAATTTAAGCGATCATCATTTGTAACTAAATAATTATTATAATTCGCAACATATTTTGTCAGTCTTGCACATTCATTTTTAATTGTTACTTAATTATGCAAAACTCGTTAAACGTAATTACCGTTTAACATGAACTATGCAGGGTTAATAGACTTTATTCTGTAAATATTTATTCTATATATAATATTATACATATACAGATATGTCAAGTATTTAAACGGACATTTTATGATTTTAAAGAAATTCCTTTTTCGTACATATATACGTCTTATAAAATATTAAAACGACAGAACCAATTTTGATAACACATACCACACGTATTTAAAGATGGGAGAACTATATTTCTACCGGGGAGGTACTACCGCCGCTCTCAAAATCTGCCATAAACAATTACTTGTGTTTCGGTTGGAGAGGTGCAGTTGCCGGCTACACTTTGAAGCGAGGTGATCATCTTAGTCCTCAGGAGTAGCTACATATCTACGTTTGGGCTCAGATAGTATTTTGGTGGTGTTTATGGACGTGGATGTCTATGGACTGCGACTACTTAACATCAGGTGGTTTGCATGTTCGTTTGCTACTCTACTCATATAGAAAAAACATACCGAAAGCTACTTTTAAAAGTCTGGACCCAAAAAGAATGTTGTCATAAGTAGAGTTATCGTAGGTCGGAAATGGTAGAGCAAATCGACTCCACCATTTTATTGAATTTAACTTTTTCTCAGATTTTCTTTCGACAGTTTTAGCTATGTTTTATAAACATCTATTCAATCTGTATAACCTGTTTACAAAGATCTTGTAGAGCATTAAGCTTGATATTAATTGTATCTGCCTAACCATTCAGATTTTGTCAGCGAACACATGATCAGAAGGGTGGAGGCCCATCAGTAAACAGTATGATACAGATAACACATAACACATATCTGTATAAATAATATGATAGAGGTCTATCATTGCTCGCGCTTTATGCGGAAAGCACTGGATAGATTTATATACATATTTTTTATTTTACTTCTTATACACTTAGTCCTTATCTAAAAAAAACTTCATATCTTCGCTTAATACAATTTTAAAGTTTTTAGAATCAGATATTTTTAAAAGCGCGATGCCTTCTAAGATATGCAAGTATTTTCTAGCCGTGGAGAAGTGGTCAAAACAAAGGGTTTTAAATAAAGAACGTAGACGAAGCCGTGAGTCACAACTAATAACAATATATATTAAACTGCATAACATTAACCTTCAAAAATTATGTACTCTTATGGTGATAAGGATCTGAAGATATCCACGATTGCTATGATAAGACCAAACTTGAATGGTTTGATAACTTGACGAGAGATGACAGATAACCCACTTTTATATGACATTCTTAACTATAGCTATGTACTATTTTCGAAAAGAAAAGGTTATGGTATACCAAAGTGCCTTAGAGGAAGCT
Source organism: Phocides pigmalion okeechobee (assembly GCA_018251015.1). NCBI lineage: Eukaryota > Metazoa > Arthropoda > Insecta > Lepidoptera > Hesperiidae > Phocides > Phocides pigmalion. Next base: position 32,487 of record DWON01000260.1, on the reverse strand, counting down.
ACTTAGCTTAGGGTACCGCTGTGATCCTCCTAACAGTCTGGCACGCATCGACTTCCGGGTTCCATTTTTGACCAGAAGGACAAGCCGGGGGATGTTAGATTCCCTTGAGAAGAAGCGCGGGTAATGCGGGAAACCTCGAAGCCTGAATAATCCCTACCTGTATCCTACCCCTCGCGAGCCGTTAAAACCGCCGGGTAGCGCCGGTGGGCGTAGAACCTCCTCACTTTCGCTCGTTGAGATGGACACTTCTTTCCACCTGAACGGGGCAGTACCGGGGACAGTAGATCCCTTCAGACTCGCCCGGGTAAACAGGAACACCTCGAGGCCTCCGCCACTTGAGCCGCAAGCCACCAGAGCCATGTTAACAATAGGACGACCACTCAGTATCCGCTTAAATGAAAATTAAGATTTGTGTTTTAAGCCTGGGTATTTATGTATAATCTTTATACTTGTCCATACCATCCACGACAAATCTATCGTAAGGCTATGAGTGTGGGAAGTCTTATTTTTATATTTATGATAAATCCAACTACCACAAATGTAGCCATAAAACGGCTAATAAATACTTTGTAACATAGATCGTAGCAATATATTAAATAAGTTTCAAATGTTTTTTGATATTATTTTTAATTTACTGCTCAAATCAAGACATATTTGTCTTTTTTTAATTGATTTTTGAAATAGATAGGTAATTATTAAAAACATACAAAAAGCAGGAAACATTTGGGAAACGAACAAAATAAGAGTTTTATCCTTATTAGATTATGTATTGTCAATAATAGCTTCTTTCAATATTGCAATTGCAAATTGCAATACAAGGCAATACAAGATATCATTATATTGATTACTTAGAGAATTAAGATTATATTAAAATACCGTTAATTTTAATGTGTGAAAACTCTCCAATCCGTAAGCAGATTTTGGAATTTAATTTACTTAGTCAAGTAACTTACAATAATGATTAAATATAATTATACTTACACAATGCAATAAATATTTAAATATTTTCTCCTAATTAGTATTATAATTAATAATATATCCTGTTATTCCAAAATGATTGCGATTCATAATGAAAATTATTTTATTAAAATGCTAATGCATAATGTTATTATAATATTAATTTTCACCTTGAAATTAAATAAGATTACTGCTTACTCTATGACGAATTCTACATTACCGAAAGCAACGCGTCGCGTATGCTTTTACGCGGCAATTTGAACGTCAAAATCGCCCACGTATATGCAAATAGATCCTTAACAAGCCTACCTGTTGATCGCTGCACCGGCGACCTACCTATAAAAGTTTAATTAAAACTAAACACAAGTTTACAAAACAGAACAGTTGTTACGTACAGATTCGCACTGGCATTTTAAACTAGATAATCGAATGACTAATGAAGGTGGTCAAGTTTGCGTCCATTACTGTTAAGTTGTAAGAAGAGGCTCGTAAAGTTTAAAATTTGAAACGTGCGAAGCCGCGGTGTGCGGGGGGCTGTGGACGCCGGTGCCAGGTAACAGGAGGTACGGCGCAGCACAGTGTGTCGAAACAACTTCCACATAGACAAAAAATTAAATTAATTCGAACGCTTCAATTTGAATTTGGAATGTATTTATTTTTTAAATAAATTATATTCTTCTGAGAATGTTGAAACAATTCGACAGATAATATATGATATCTTAATCAATTAGTAAAATGTTATTATTTATAAATAAATCTATCGAATAAAAGTAATCAATTACTGTATTTATAGGTAACATTTAAACAACAGATTTAATACTATTACGTATTAAGTCATTTTTAATTTGACTTAAAGCAAACTAAAAGTGAAAATTAATTGACAAAGACTAATTTTTTTTTATTGGTCTAATAATTGATGGCTAGACATGCGTGACGTACCTACTGTAACAGAATTTACTTTTAACAAATACGAAGAAACTAAATTATAGAGTCAGTCACGAAATGCTTAGAAATTACATAGAGTTTTAAGCATTCGTGGTGGGAAAGTGGAGCAATGTGCGTTCTTGAAGCTTAGCGGTCGTCCTCCCTCCCACGTTACAGCATATCTCTTTCTGGCGTCATCACGCTGTCTCTGTCTTGCAACACAGTCAGTCACCGCGGAACTCTAGTGTGTTTCACAGGTGTGTTGCCGTGTACGGCATGTTTGACGTTCGTAAATAAAACCTGTTTGTATTCTCATAAAACCGCATTCTGTATATTTTTATATCAGAAATCAATTACTGAGAACAAAACAAAGTGGTTATAAACAGTGTGTAAAGTAGTTAGTACAGTTTCTGCTATAATTGTCATAGTGGTGCGTTTCGAAACAGTGACAACAAGTTTTCTTGTGGTGTGTGCGGTCCTTGAATCGGAGGCTTTATCACCGTCAACGACGTTCTTTCTGTGCTCTTCTAATTCAGCAGATAATTAACGAAACAGGTAAACTTACATTCTAAGTTTTCTAAACTACAATTGGTAGAGTCCACATTGTTATTAGAATTGTTTACTCTATGTACAGTACTTTTAATGTTGTTTTCTATGTAAATGCACATAAAGTATTTGTTAATAAAATTTAAAGCAATTTTTTCATAGACAACATTACTGTTTCAAAATTGGTCCTCTGCGAACGGATATTGGCAGTTAGAAAGCTATTTACTAGCGACACTTACATAAATAAGTTAAGTTATTTTCTATGTTCCGTTCAGTTTGTAACGGTTTTTGGAATGTTGTGTTACATATCGGACATTTTTCATTTTAATAACTAAATAAGTTTACTTTTAATCATTAAATTTCAAGGTAACTTCCACCACTTTATTTAGATGGAGTGTAAAGTATAAACGTAAACTTTATTTCGTATCACAATACAATGCAGGTAAGATTATACAGGTTAATATTTATTTAAAGCATTATCAGGTGTGTTAGTCGCGTCAGGTGCTATATTGTGGGGGAGTTATCAATTGTTTACCCTGCTACCTGCGCAAGAATAGGGGTTATATTACAACATCGTTATGACGTTAAATTCTTATTAAATTGATATTCCATTTACTAATTTGTTCTATTGATGATCTTATTCATGATTTGAATATGACTTGGATACGTATCAAGTAGGAGAATATACCGTTCAATATTTAATGACCGTAGCTTATGAGATTTATGCAGAATATATTTCGTTTTCAGAGAAGACTAGCAAAAGAGTGTCCACGTCACCTAGCGTTATGTAGTTACTGCCATGAACATGGCATCAAATAGGACTGTAGTCCAACCTGGCATCAAAGCCGATGTACTGATTTTATATTGCACCCTCGACAATGATTAAACTTATTTAAATAACTTATAATTTTATAAAATATTAAACAATTTGAATTTGAATTTGGTCGTACGTAGTAGCATCGCTGCACTTGAGAACTGAGTTTATCGGCTAGCTAACTGCACCTCTCTAACAGAAATACAAAAGTTGTTTTACGGTGGATTATAAAGACGATCTAACCCCAACTGCAAGTCGAAGTATAGATCTACAGTACTAATAATGATCACGTCTTCTACAAACATCGTGATTTTCTTATGTAGAGATATAGAGTAGAAAAATGTATAATTATTTAATTGTAATTATTACATTTTTTATTATTATTATTATTATTCTCATATTTGTATACCCCAATGTTTGAATATAGTGCTCCTGTACGAATTTTAAAACCTTTTTACCATGTTAACAAGTGGTCTTTATTATTATTATTTATAGATTTTTCTATCTCTCTCCGTGTCAAAAGGAGAGGTTTACTCATACATACGGGTGGGAGCCAAGTTTCTAAGAGGTTAATAAACTGTTATTTAGATTTGCGAACTTACCTACAATTGTTAAGAATGACTGCTTTTTGTAGGAGCGTGTATATAGATGGATGCATTTAAAGTATAGCAATGTGCGCATGACTCCTGTAGAAGATGCAACGATATAATTATTAATATTGTATCTCATATATTTTTGCACGGGTCCTAGAGGTATTTGGACACGGGCATTTGAAAGGCTTATGTGGGGACACAACACGTAGAGACCCTTTGAGATACATTAATGTTGGTGATGTGGTGAACACTGCACGGGTATCCTTGACCATACAATTACTATTATTACAATATTAAAGTATGCTTTATAAAATATTTTGGTCAAAAAACCCCCTTTTTTCACTTCGGGTACACACGTAGCTTAGTTCTATTCATCGAACAATATGGATATATTTTATTATGATATTGATGTTAATTTTAATGACGTCTGTAATGCGACTAAACCATGCTTATAATAGATAGGTATCAGTTACATAATCTAAACCTAATACGATGTATTTACATTATGCATACGTAATGCGCTTATGTCCTATGTGGTAATGTTTTAATGATATTAGTCCCAGAGTTACATACGCAAAGACAAAATATTACGTTAGTATGGAAATGAAATGTTTTCATTATTTAACCGAAAATGCGTTTCAATGAAGCTTACCGGATGCCGGGTATTTATTTTGTTTTTATTTTTATTTACTTTTTATTTTATTATTAAGTATTAATTTAATTGCCAGGTGGATTTAAACATGAGGTGACCGTCTCAGTTCTCATTAGTAGCAATGCATTTATGTACAGGACATCAGTCTTGCTTGAGGTAGTATGTAAATGTAGGTGAGTACATGGTCTGCAGCAATAATTTAATTTAAGTTGGTTTTCTACTAAAATAATCGAGATAAATAAGAAATTTATTGGGATTTGCACGTTCTTCCGGCAATATTTCGAACGAAAATGGAAAAACCTTTTCAACCAGGCACAAACAGTGGGAATTTTGTTTTGTATTTCTTCGCAATTCACTTGAGTTTTCAAGTCATAATAAATGTTGAAAATATATTTTATCACGTAGCGATTGAACTGCAAACTAAATCTGGTTAAATACTGTTAAATAAGAGATAACATAGTACGATTTACATGTCATTTACAAAACCTATATCCTAAATCGCTATGCCCGTGACCGGGGTGTCGTTACTCTGTGAAGGAATGTCTGACTCACGGTTTACCGTCTCATGATGTCACAGTCGCCGTAGAGATAAAGATTCGAACCCTGACAGAAAAAGACAAAGACATTGACGTAAACAGTTTTTATTAAAGTTTTATTTCTATGGGTACGGTACAGACGAAGAGGAATGGAATGTTAATATACACAATGCCCATGACAAAGCACGAAAATGACGGTATTAATTTTGTTTCACTACCGATGGAAAATCGATAGGTTCGAAAGTCTGTCGTGGCTTCGAAAACTACTTCCAAAACTGAAAAGACTATCGATAGTATTAGAAGTTCTAAATACTCTCGATGGTAATCTATCGAATAATGCAAGTTTTACTATTGATTAAGTGCAATAGTTTCAATACTATCAAATTTTGATACTGTCGATACTATATCGACAGTATCGGCGTTTTGCGTCATTATTGTCAATACTATCGATAAATTTCCTCTATCGATAGTTAACCAATTCGACAGTATTGTTTCAATTTTCTTAACACAATAATGTTGAAATCAGGTTGTTTTATTTTTTAAATATTACTCTTAAATCTAAGTTTTATCATTATGTCATTCTGTCCTACTGTTATGTGCCTTGTAGAATAAGTAGTTGTATAATAGTATAATATACATGTTTGTATAACAGTCACATTTACATATCATTATAAATTCTTTACGCAATACAAGATATAAAGACCAAGAGAGCGCTCTTGGTATTTATATCTTTTATGAATAAAATATATTTTCTAATGAAATGGAACAAAGCATGCTGTCTCTCTGATGGTAAGGCACTGTCACCCATGGACATCTGTAACCAAATACATATAAAACAGGAAGTCCAACTGTGGCTAATTCTGTAAAATAGCAGCTCTATTAGAATCTCGATGAAATAACTAAACTCAAACGATTTTACGAAAGCAATCCGATGAAAGTACACCCACCAATCAAACTATCCTAAGATCCTTCTTGAATATAATTCTATGTCGAAAAAAAACAATATAAAGAATACTATCATGACGCGCAAATCACGCACAAGACAGGGCGCTTTTAGCTGTCTGCAAGGGCACTTAGAAATGTTGCCAGACTCAAAACAGTTCCTTATAGCGCTCTTAACACTTTCGCTGCGGCTACGACACTGCTGTGTTGTAGCGACAAATTTGTATGGATGATGGGTGAACAAAAGCGCTCTCTTTACGTCGGGGCGACAAGACTGATGACTGACAAAGATGCTAAAAATACAAAATTTCAGTAATTTATCGGCGTATCTACTGTATAATCAAATAAGCTCCAGTTTAGGGCCGCCTCCCGGAATACTGACCCAATCATATATACCCGCGCCGCAGGGAAAGAGTTAACATGAAGCGGGATCTTTAAACAATTTAGTAGATACATCAAATGGGGCAATCACAGTACGGCCTACGACAATCTGAATGTTTGCTTGAATCTTTGTGCTTCTTTCATGCGAATACTGTTGATTTAATGTATCTGATTTCGCATACCGACTACATGTACCTTTGGATCTAAGTATATATTACCACACTAGTTACTGATTACCTTAGAATATATAAGTACATTTTTAAGCACTTTTTTATTACATATGCACTATTATACACTTTATAGCAGACATCTAATATTAGTTTTCACGGGAAAGCGCTAGTGAAGTCTACAAACTATCTAGCACATTTTTCATTTTATATCAGTACACGTGTAGCAGAAAACATTTCTGGCAACATGAGAAAAACCCAGTCATTAATCCTACATAATACCGTTTATACATAATACATTCACGATGGAAGCTAAATCTTACAATAAAACATTAAATAAACATCTATAAACGGATAGTGTTTGACAAATAAACAGTCAACGCTTTTATGTTCTGGAGCACAAGTGCAGCGACACGATCTCGCGGCTTTGCCACTTCTAATAACTTATTATTCAGATTTCCATGTTATTTTCCGTTGTCTATAATTATTATTATTATACAAGTTAAATTTGGCCGACCAATGTACCAATCACGGTCTTTCACTACTTTTATTTGTTTAGCCGTCTTTGCTTTTGAGAGGGAGAACTCAAATTTCATATGAATTTATTTAAATTTGAATTTTGAATAAGCATCGATGTATATTCCAAGTAATTAAAAATTCTTAATTATGTTTCTATATTCAATCAGCGATTAAAATTTTAAGTACAAACGACCACGTCAGGGCAAATAAAGCAGACTAACCCGAACCCGGTGGATTATTAAACTAAAAAAGACCGTTAGCTTCATGCACATGACCAGTTGGAGTTGAATAGACCTTGAAATGCTGATGGATGATACATTGAAACACTAGAATTACTTGCACATGTAACTAGCTATCATACAAAAGCAAGTATACTAGCAATTCGACAATGAAAGAATATTTAAAATTACATTCCGAACAGGTTCAGAGGGTCGAACCCGGAATCATCCAAATGGCTCCGGTAGGTACGAATATTGTATCAAGCGCATGGAATTGAATACTCGTAAAATATATTATATGAATAGTGTTCGCTACCAAAATATAGTTTTAACGGCATTACAAAATATGTCTCAGTTATTTTTCACCATTACAGCAGCGGTGACCCCATTTCTGAGCAATGCCGCGCGAAACGACTCTCGTTTATACATTGATTTTTATGAAGTTTCCCTAAAGCATTAAAAATATTATTCAGTTATGAAATGCTGACTATTTTTATAATAACCTTTTTGTTTGCATATTTTTGAATTTATTTTTATACATTATTCGTTTCTGTTATATATATGTAGTTTGTTTGGTTTTTATTTTACTCGTAAATTTAGTCAAACTTAATTATAAAGCAAGTTTAATGTATAATTCAACGTATATCTGCTAAGCATCATCATCATCCCTAGGAATAAATATTTGAACCAGTTCATGAATTTTCCAATCATGTAAGCGGTTGTTTAAAAAACATGAACACGTCTAATTTCAGAAGTATCATGAGTTCTTCAATTTAATTATAAAGTTATTTAAGTAATAGCACATTTAATATTTATTACCCATCAGCCCTAGAAACACGAAATATTTGAACTAGTTCATTAATGTCTAATCATGTCAGCGGTTGTTGAAAAACATGAACACATCTCATTTCAGAATGACCGTATGTTTACAAACTGTCGGGTGCGTTTATAAACAAAGAGCCAGTGGTCACCCACGCGCGCACATGCTTTCCCCGCCGTTTATACAAACGTGACTTTATACCTGCACTTTTATGAGTAACTGCTATACGATCTACAATTCTACATCCTTTACAAAAAGTCGTATGTACTCAAAAAGAAGAATGTTTTTTTTTAATTGCGATAGAGTAAGAAACGGGCGTGCAGACCACCTGGTGTTGAATGGTCACTGCAGCCCATGGACAACCACGTCCAATCTCAAATAGAAAAGAAGTTCTATTTAAGTATAGACGCGGATGCGTTCCTATTCTTGAGGACTAAGATGGTCACGTCCAATAATATGTATCCGGCAACCACACCTCCCCAACCGAAACACAATACATGAAGAACATGTTGCTTTACGCCGGGTTGTGAGGGTGGCGGTAGTACCGCCCCGGGCGAGCTCCAACGGCTCTACCACCTTTTATACTTTGACGACAAAAAATACAACATTTTTCTAGTTAAATAATTTAATAGATATACATTATGTACGATAAAACATGATTTAAAATATAATAAAGATCATGAAGAAACTACTCATGTAAAAACATTATTGTTTCTATAGTAAAATAAAGTAATCGTCATAGTCCACATAGACACATGTCAAGCACAGAATTGACAATAGAGTTAGAATTTTTCATTTTGTTCAAAACCTATGAACTTGAAAATTAATTGCAACTGACAAAATTGAACGTTTTTCACGTAATATACAATAATTCGACGAAATGCTGGATCACCGTAATATTGAACGATTATCTTAATGAGCCATAACTTTAATAGCAATTTCATCTAATGGTAGTTATGGCCGATTGCCAGTCTCTTGCCGTTTACGAGTCCATGCTCTGTTTAGTTTTTGCCCAACTGTCAGACGTGACCGTCGAAAAAAGGTGGCAAGAAACGTACTATGCAATCACCATCTAATATTTTAAGCGTGAAACACAATTTTCAGTCGAACTGTGATCAAATAGCTGTTGTTTAGTGCAAGATGCAAGTGATTGCGTAAAACTTCGTCGGATGCGATGGAAAGACATTTTATTATTACCAATTTCCAAGTGCCCTGCAATAGCAGATTTAAATGCATCAAATGCTCTATTTAAAACGAAGATACAACGAGTTTCTGAAAATTTAATATTTTGCTTCTCTAAAATATTCGCGCCTTGTAAAATACTTGTAAATGCACCATACATTACATCCTAAACTCTGCTTCTCATCAAATAAATACATTGTGTGACTTTGTCATAATATTGACAAATGGGGGCAAAATATACATCGTAATAACCAGTTGTATGGCTAAATACCTATTTCTAAACGTTTCTTATATCACCTTTTATTCCTTTAAAAGAAGATATGTCGATTTGCGGAAGCGACTGTCTAACTTCAGGTCATGTATATGATCGTTTGCTACTACTGTTACACGAAAAGTACACTGGACTTAATTATAACATGCGTTATAGCTGAAGGTTAACATTGTGCGTATTTCTTTTCGAATGTATTAACATACCTGTGTGTTATCCATTTTTTCTCAAGGGTGTGTATATTTTTATAAGTTATCTGTCATTCAGTAGAGTCATTAATCAAACATCTTTTGATGGAGAACTGTGCTCAGCGGTCGGAATGGAGAAGTTAATTATGACTAAACATTAGCAAGCAATGGAAACCTAATATTTTTCGTTCCATTTAAACGTTTTTTATTGCATCAATAATCCAGAAAAAATATAGTGAAAGTTAGGAAACTAGTTTACGCAATTGGGTTCACGTGCGTTGACTGACTGTCCGTGGTTGGTCAAGGATTTTAGTTTTGTAATTCCTTTCACAAGACCTACTAGCAACTACCTAAAACTGGCCATGTCTACACCAAACAAAAGTCCATCTAATAACAATGTACAATGATTTAAAGATATTAGCATAAAATTCGGCCCCAACTCGACTCACTTTTTCTTCGTCAACGACGCGCATTGAAACTTGTTTACATGTACATACACTATTTATATTATGACATATAAACAAATTATTATAATACGTAATCTTCTAAAACGTCACGATTTAGAGATAATTAGCTTTATAGATAGCTAGAATTACCTCATAAGTAATAGTTACCTTTAAGGCTTTAGAACTATAGTTCGACCGGGGAAGCCGCCCGCATTATCCGCCGCGAAGCGACTCTTGTTTTTAGGTTGGAGATGTTGGGTTGCTAGTCACACTAACCTACAAGCAATTTACCATCTAGTCTTCAGGAGAAACATCTATCTGCGGGCTTCTATAGAGCTTTAGTCTAGTTTGAGGTTGTGGAAGTCCACGGATTAACATCAGGTAACCTACTTGCTCTAGCACCTTTCAAACTAACGTTATGTCACTCATTTCTATGAAAAGATCTCATTAAAGACTGAGATGGTTTCATATTTATGAGAACTTGGGCTTACTTAGAAAGCCTCCTGTGTATATCAGCCCAACTTTTGAATATAATATTCAGTATATATCAGTGCTACTCAAAACTGCTCAAGTAGAAATAGGCGTGGCGGTGGATCTCCGTTTCCCACGCCATTAGCGTGTCAGCAAGCATACCGTTAATGGTGTAAAAACTGTAATTCGTTTAAATTCACTTAATGGCGTAAAGTCCTTTATTTATACGTCTTTTTATAACCAGTTCCGCGTTCGTTCCAGTTCCTTATAACAACTATATTTTTTTAATTCATATGAAATTCAAAGTAAGTTAAGCGGTGAAGAAAATAAATGTGAAACGGCGTCTGTTCGTTTACTTGTTAGTATTTTCACGTGAATCAATCTACTTCAAATTACTCCAGAGTACCCAAAGTACCCTCAAAGTACCCCTGACTGCCACTACTACTAACACGGGACGTACTACACCACTCTGAATACATTATGAACTCTGTAATATCATGCTATATTATATTGGAACCGATCAATTACCAAAAATAAATAGTTAAGCTAACTACTTTTTTAAATACCAAGTTTAATGTAATGTGATACAGTTCACAACCGGTGTCTAAATTCCAAACTTTCGTAGTGAAAGACGCAGGTTGATGATAATAATTAAATATGAATCAAAATGTCAATGTTTCTTTCTATGCACCCCTCCTTAGTAAGAATGCACCGTTCCGCTACATACCTTCCGGTCGTACCAAGCGGCATGCGGCAGAGGGAGAGCCGCGCCCGTGGGAGGAACTGACCGTTTTTATATGGTTTCCTGGCAAGCTATCATCGTGAGAACCCTTTTTTTAAATATTTTTGACTTCAATAACGATAAGAATGCGTTTAAAAATTAAATACAAACTATCAATGGTATCATTTGTGGTAATGCTCGCTAGATAGAGAGAATGATGATTGAATGAATAGATATTCATGACACAGCCTTTAATATTTATTGAAATTTACGTATCAGTGGGCCCAGCTGACGGTGTTCTGGTCTGAACAAAAATATGCAATAATTTTTTTGCAAAATCTATGCCTGGCTCTACTGAACACAAGCTATCATTCACAAATGTTACTTTTGCATCATATTGTAACGCCACCTATCGGGGTTTAATTGTGAATCTATACCACTCTCGGATCCACCTGAAAACACACAAAAAATCATTAAAATCGGTCCAGTCGTTTAGAAAGAGATCAATGACATACGCACAGATGAATATCATGCGATTATTACAGGAGAATACTCATAAACATAAATTGCGATTACTATTTATCATTGCAATTTGCGCACTGCAGCTAATTACAATCATTAAATGGATAATGAATGAACATTCCTCATTACCGAAATAACAATTAGTACTTCACGTAATAATGGCGGTTACGTGTTCCGCACTTGATGATTAAAACTGTCAGCCGTTGCTAGGGTTATCAACTATGAAATTTTATATACTCAATACCTTAGATTCAATACATTTGTGAATTGCAAACAATTACTTAATAATCTCATATTTATACAAAATGATCCTATTTTTTGTGTTTGGGTTCATTAGCGTACAAGGTCGTAGTGTTATATGATAAGTTGGATACAAAAATAATGAGACAGGCAATACCTACCTAAATTAAAAAATCCTATCAATTCATTGAAAACTGGCATATGTTATAAATACTTGAGTATCTTTTCTTCAATCACCTTTTCCAACTTTAAATTGCTTTGTAGTTATATTATATTGCATTATTATATGCTTATAGTTTGCTTGACATTATCAGTATAAGAAGCAATGTGATTCAGTAGCAGCCCTAGTTATAACCAGGGAAAGCTGACGAGAGACAAGCAGACAAGCGTGGCTGTTCCACGTACTCGCATTTTCTCTATTTAAGTATGCGCTTGGATAGCCTCGATCGGCAAACAAATTTCGCTTGTCGGAAGTAAACATTCAAAATAAAATAGGACTTAAAGGAATCCCAATGTAATTCTGGCGTATAACCTTTTATTAAATTTCTAGGTAATAGAGTCTTCACTTTCAAATGAGACAACAATCTTAGTCTGCTGGATTAAAAGTATGTCTCTAATCGACTTTAGATTTTGCATGGATTTTGTAATAGATGTTTGTACTGAGGCCACTTAACATCAGGTCGAGGTAATGATCGTTTGCTATTTCAATTTCATAGAATTACTTACACTCGCCGCCGCACACTACACTTCGCCGTAAGGAAAGTTGCAAGTACCTATACCTATGCACTCAAATATTGATGATAACGACCGATCCTCAAATTCTTTGACTATTAAAATCCATTATTACTTACATATACAAAATTTGACATGATATTAATACAATTTCCATTCAATTAATTGCATTTTTGAGATAACGTGAATTTGGCCTCAAAACGTTAAAATACTGATAATACTCGGCCTTAATTTGCTCAATATCCTGCCTAACCTTGTTTAATGATAAAGAAAGACCTCCAAGATATTTAACAACTTAACTACAGAACAATCATACATTCTAACTAAAGAAACAAAATTAAATGCACTTAAGAAAAAAAAGATCAATATATTTTAGACTCTGGACTAGAATTGTCAGTTACAAATTTCAATATATTACAAGTTCGTAACGTCATCATTACTGAGATCTGGCTCGAATTACTTTTTTCTATGAGTACTCATAATTATTTCTTTCTTCTTAATATAATTATTTCTTACATAACTGAATACTTAAAATATTAAGTTAAAAAGTATGCGTACATCCAGTGACAGACTTACAATACAATAGAGTGTTAAGAACACAATACAAGAAAGTTTGTTTCTTTTTTTTGTAAAGAGTAATAATATGATTAGCGCAAATTGCATTAGAATAGTTATTAATAATGTATTTCTTGTCATCTTCTAAGAAATAAATCGAGATTATTATCATAATATTGTGATGCCTACAAGAAACAATATTCCATCTACATTCATAGCTTTTTGCTTCCATCGTGCTGTAGTGGATCAGGATAGCAGAGTATTAACATTCCGTACATCGATTGTGAGTAAATGCCACCCACGAGTTCTGGTGATTAGAATAACGTCCACTGTCCTATCCTATCGCTAAATCTCTCGTTACGTTAACGTGTATGTGTGTGTATTATAATCACATTATCTTAATCTCTTTTACTATATAACGTGTACTCACGATGAACGTTTTTTAATTGCCGATAGTTCGAACCAGTTACATGACTCGTGGTCACTGCTAAATTAACATGGTCAGTTTAGCTGTGACCACGAGCCATACTAACTCGAAATATTGGCCAATAAAATAAGTTAATCGTGAATGTCCCATATATTAAAATGTACAAATGCCGATGGTCTTATCTATTAATCTATGGAATGTACATGTATAGTAGGAATTAATAGTAAGAAAATATATATTAAATATAAGTATTACATTTAAATAGCATCTGCGTTATTTTTTATGTTATCAAAAATAGCTAACTAGTGTACATGCCACCTAACATTAAATGGTATTTGCAGGCCATCGATCAAGTCAAAAGTCAAACAAAATTGAAGTTCTGTCTATGTTGAGGATTTATTAAGAAGGCATTGCATGCTTTATTAAGGTATTGTTGTTACACTGAAGCCGAATCGTACTTAGTCCGTCTCCCGTGAACAATGGAGCTTTCTCCGTCATATCTGAACGAGGTGTAACAATTGTCATACAGACACAATTGAAGCATTGCATATCACCATATACAACTATATACAATTCGCATAGCTACGGCTTGTGTGGATCTTGAAACGATCGATAAAGTTAAGCTACGTTGAGGACCGTCAATTAGATTGGTTACCACTAGTAGTAAAATTTCCTTTTATTTCCTTAAGATTCCCTGCTTCGTTGAGCATATTTAGCATATCAGTTTGGCAGTTGTAACTTTGCTGAATGCCTACTAAGCGCTTTACAAAACATCCGATAAATAAATAAGCCATTAATTACTATCTTGACCATGACTCATAACGGCCGTATTATAAAAAAAATTATAGACTCAAGTATTAGAAGAGTTTCATAACTCTTCTAACCCACTTCTTCTTAACAGCCAATGTTGAACTACATATTTTATGTCCATTTAGTGATTAAACTGGTACTTCTCAAAATTTTAACCAATGCCCAATCATTATTCGTGAAAATATGGATAAATTATGTACATACATTAATGTAAAAGGAGTATTATTTTCCAGATTACACGGTAATTTGTATGCTAATCCTTGTGATAAAAATAATTATGCGGTTACCCGACCCGTGAACCAAACAAACGGAACATCTAAATAAAACTTCAAAAAAGTGTCATAATTATGTCGTGTGTAATGAGCTTTACAGTGGTTTTCCCATTTACTGTGTTATTTACACAGTAAATGTACACGTTCGTCTTTCTTATCGTCCATTGTTTACATTTGCTTAAGAATAGAAATAATACAGAATCCGCATCATACCAGTAATCTATACCTATTAAATGCCGTTTTAGTACTTCAAAATGTTATTGTTTATTGTCATTATGGCATAGAAGTTGGTATGAAGTGGATTAAAATTTCTGGGTTTGCATAAATAAATTTGTAGACACCTTCTACTTTTTTCGTAGTCTGTGAAATCTCCCGTAATTTAGCGAGAAGCGTTGCAAAGTGTTTTCATGACATTTCTTTATCTTCTTCACGGCAATATAGTTTCCCCGTGATAATTGAAACCGTATTAAACCATACGTCACGATGTAATGAAACGCGATAAAATATGTCATTTAAATACAATAACGTTGTAAGAACTTTCATTGGCGTTTCTTTTAATATCCCACTATTAATGAGACTAACGTATTTACTCGTGCGAATATGAGTGTTGTTTTGTACTGAGTAATCTCAGAAAGTATTGAATTGAATTTAACAGTACTATCATGTTAAAAAAGAGGAGTTTTAACAAGTTTAAATAGGTATTAAATTTTTAATAATTAAAAAGACTTTTTAATAATTAAAACGACCCCATTTTTAAACTTTTCACTAAAGTATCGTCATATTATTTTATAGATTCTGCTAAGCTTAAGGTAATAAAGAATAAGGCATAATGTATAGTACAATACAAGTAATTTAATGTTCGTATTTTAATTAAGTATCTATTAAAATGCCCTATTCTTGTATTACTATGATTTATTTAAAAATGTATTAATTCATATTTATTATTCGCAGATTAACTCATGTAAAAATCGATATAACACTACATTTATATAATATAACACATAAATATATATAGATTTACAAGTTAGCTTTTAAATATCTCCCACAATCTCATTTAAATTACGATTTCCTAAAAAGACATTTTTCTATGGCGACTATATAATTTTTTATGATAATGAAAATATTGTATCAGCCATAAACACAGATAATTACAATTCCCTGGGGGCGTAGCGGGGCCTGGTTTTTATTAAATTACAACGAATCAACAAATGAAATATTGCGTTATATTTAAATTATCGTAAGTATCATGTAACTAAAATTAACATTTAGGTGACAACGTCAAAACACATATTAAATATTTTTCCAACATAAAAGAAGCGGTTCCTAATCCAATAATTAGGATTGAGGTCTAGATGAACAGCGTGGTAAAGTTAGCACAGCTAACTTATGATTTAGAATCAATTTCCAGCTAGGGATGCAGTTAAATGATGAAGTTGAGAAGATTTCTATTCTAGATCTGGGTGTTTGTGTATTCATTTTTATAGATGTCACACGACATAAAGAATCTAGACTGAGAGTAGAATGTACTTTTAGAACTATAATAATATTTATATATTTGCTAATCTATTTTCCCTATTTTATAAAGTAGTCACTGTAGTTTTCGGAATAATATAGTTAGCAAGCATGTTTGCTAAACCGTTATAAAAAGCGATTCCGAACGACGGCATTTAAATGCAATCGGTACTAAAAATGGTGGTGAGTGTACAAGATGAGTACATAGTACACCTTGATCTTGAAAAATAATACTATGTGACATTGTATAATTTTATTGTGTTGTTAAACTACAAAAATTGAAAAAACAATTACTTGTATCTTACAGAATATGCTTTTACAATTACTTGTAAATGCATATGATTTCATACTCATACAAGCATGTCTAGGATATGTTCCATCAAATTCATTTGGTAATGTTATCGTATAGATAGGGAGGCTTTAAAAATTGTTATGAACGACAAGCAAGATACAATTAGATACCGTAAATATTCAAGAAACGTTGTAGTTAAATTGTTCACGGACACGCAATTTTCTCCAAACTGCGGTATCGTTGCGTAACCGTCGTATCGATTTAAGAAAACAATTCTAAAAATCCATTGAAAAATAAATTGATTGGGATTGAGCAATTAATTGTTTATCGTTGAATGTTACGTGTGAGGTTGGAATGTTATTACAAAGCGAACAAAATGGAATAAATTAAATAGAAAACAAAAAAATGTCGACTGCAAAAACGATTATCTTTTAAACGTGTTGTTTGTCATTTTAAATTACTTTTAGATATTTTTTTAATCGCCTTAAAATACCTTCGAAGTCTCATGATTGATTTACCGTATAATTCGTCGTAAATCGTATAGTTGCGTTTCGTGTTGAATTGTATTGTATATTATATTTATGTAATTGTATTGATATTGTACGAAAAAATAAGTAGTTTATTCTAAGCACGTTTACCTACACTTAAAATACCCTTTGTCACAATATGAAGGCTAAAATATTTGTTTTGTGTATCTGTCTTTTTTAGCTGATCTGAACAATGGCTCAATCGATTAAGACGGGACGGTAATGGACGGAGACAATTAATATGTAGAGTTTTATATAGCACTAGCTGTGCCCGCGACTTCGTCCGCGTTTATTTTATATAATTTTATAATAAAAGTAGTCTAAGTTACTCCTTATTATATGAGCTACCTGCTAGTGAAAGTCCCATCAAACTCGGTTCCAGAGATTAGCTGGGACAAACACAGACAGACAGACAAAAATTACAAAAAATTTTATTGGTATATGTGCCATGCATACATATGCATTTAGTAAAAAGCGGTTTTTTATAATTACAAACAGACACCCCAATTTTATTTATTTGTATAGATATCTACGTCTTTGATTACTATCTTACGTCTATACGTCTATGTTTACTTATGCTGATAGACACGCAAGCGAAGAGGCATTCGCGAATAAAAGTCAAAATATTATTCCTTTCTTCGTAGAGTCGCGCTTGACTAATTGCGTTGTGTACGTTAACCATTTAGCGTCGGTGCAACGTTATGCAAAACGCCTTTTCACTAAGCTTTCGTATACCACTAGTGTTTGTACGTACTTGCTTTCATTTTAAAATGGAGCACGGCAATGCGGGCGCGAAGTGTTTGCCAACGAAAATAGGCAAGTGTATGTTTAATACCAAAAATACAACTGTTTATTGTTATGGGATTGTAATGGCCATTCTCATGCATAATAAGGTTAAAAGGTTTTCAAAGAGTTCACCAGCCTAGTTCATGATGATCCAATCTATAACATTTTGCTGTTATGATTACACTTTAATTAAATTTGAAGTGATTTACATGACACCAATATAATTAATTGTAAGTTACTTACGATAACAACTACAAGTTTACAAAGACAAGAGGGCTGGTTGCCGGTTCAAATCTCGCGAAGAGAATTGCGATTGCTATTCAGCCCGGGAATGCAACAGTGTTCTTGGAACCATGCAGCATAGGCACGGGCTCCCTTTATATTGTTTAGGTTAGGTTTTTATTGTAATTAGTTTTAAGATTTTCAGCATTGTAAATATGAAAAAGTTTTCAAATATCTTCAAACATTACGTTAAGTGAACATTTATCACATATTTATTGTTGTAAAAATTATGTATTCTTATGTATTATGTTAAATTTATTCAACATACTACTTATAAATCTTTGAATATATATATATATATATATATATATAAGGCCGTATAATGCTATAATGTACAACTAATCGCGCAGAAAGATTTAAGAACATAATTATAAACATTACAATGCGACGGTTATACTTAATAATCATGCTCAAAAAGTATTTGCAAAATAAGTTGCAATATCTGTAACCAATTTACACCTATTGTTCACCCAAGTGTTAATCTTTGTTTATTCAGGTGTATTCGTATATGTACAAGAGTAACAATTTGAAACTATTACATTTTCAGTCTCGTTAAAAATATAATCATTTTAGACCACATATATACATATAACCTTGTTTTGTGACTTTACGACGTCAATGTGAAACATCGATTCTATGAAAATATCCTTTGGTTTAACACCGATTTTTTTGTTTTTCAAATTGTACAGATTATCATAATAACAATAATAAAAAAAATGTATAATTATTTTATGATATTAGAGTTTTATTTATATTACTTCATTTTTTTTTTATATTTTTCTTATAAATTATTTTAGTAACTATCCTCCGCCTGGACGATTTTTACTGCGTGTCATTCGAGTTAAATAATTAGCTTCTTAGCTTATTTTTTTGGACTCGCACGAACGTCGAGTGCTTGGTTGAATATTACTGTAGGTTACTTTTTATTCTGGTAGAACAAAATACTAAACAGAGGCTTGTAAGAGGACGGAAGCTTATTCAAAATGTTTTAATCATTATTTAGTTCGTATGGTCGGGCTTGACCCATTTCACTTTATCTTTCCAGCGGCCAGATAAAAGGAAATGTTCATAACAACTTTAAATCTTTTAATGAGACCGTGCATAGATAAATATTGACGGTACCACAAAGCGTTTTGATATCTCCCTCTTATTACAAGTGTGTAATGTACCGAATTTCAAAACCATTATGTTAATACAGAGTTAAAATAATTTCTGATCGTATAAAGTGAATGACTAAGTACCTTTTAATAGACCATTTAGACTTATAAGAAATACAATGCTTCAGTAACTTAATTGTAAAAAATGGTAAGTTCGTTAAAAATATATAAATCTATCTACGTAAAATACATATATAAATCTATCTATATGTTAACCTTAATGGGCCCGACATTACTATATCAAATAATCAAATTTATTTTAAGTTATCAGAATGTTTATCCTGTCAGAGGCTTCACGAATAAGTATCGAACACAGATTACAACTTACTTTTTGGTGTATGTAATTATGAAATTGATATTTTTATAAGATATTAGAATTATGAGAGAGATATGAGAAAAAAATAATCTCATATATGAACATGCCCTTCACCAATGTATCAATTCCATCCAATTTATTTTTACTTATCAGATTATAGTATCTTGTCGGATGCAGTAATTCATGACTATTAACTTCGTAGATAAAACAACTTACCAGCCGCATTTCACTTGTTGATAAAATGATCAATATAGAATTGCTATCTGGAAAATGATATCTATCATTGATTAACTATAAATTTTCATTGATTGAATTTTATAGTATTATAGGGATTGTTGAATTATTTGACAATATAATTAGGTACAATTCTAAAGAATTGATAGACTGGCGATCATATTCCGACCTCTCTCCCGGATTTCGGAGTTCCAATCCTTGACATACACCTCTGATTTTCAAATTTTAATGCATATGTTAGAAGTAATTTCATCACTTCATTTAACGATAAACATATTCCATGGATAATTGTATTCCACATTAATTAATAATTCTGTATACAGCTCTCAAAGAGATAAAAGAGTAAGAAACGGGCATGCAGGCCACCTGATGTTAAGTGGTCACTGCAGCCCATGGACAACCATGTCCAATTCTAAATATAACAGAAGTTATATTTCAGGATGAACGCGGATGCGTTCTTACTCTTGAGGACTAAGATGGTCGCCTCCAATAATGTGTATCTGGAAACCAAAACTCCCCAACCGAAACACAATACATGAAGAACATGTTGCTTTACTTCGGGTTCTGAGGGTGGCGGTGGCGCCGCCCCGGGCGAGCTCTAACGGCTCTATCACCTTTAATCTAACGTTGATTATGACAAAAATAGCGTTTCTTTTTACAGCGAAGTGCTTCAGTATTATTTATCGATATTGATGGACCTACTGTTTATCGGCCGTCGTAATACTATTTTCAATATTTGTTATATACATACAATCTTTAATCTATATTATAAAGGTAGATAAAAGATTTATTGTAGCTCAATAATATAAGTAATATATAAACTTTATGACACGTGGTGTCCGTATCGATCGTAGCATTCGAGGCCGTATCTATTTTTATACCAAAAACAATCCACTCAAGAACAGTAACAATTGTTTATCTTCTCATTAGAAATAAGTATAGAAGTACTTTATAACGTACATAAGTATAATGTTACCAGTTCTGCTTAATCTAATGTTAGCAATATTATATTTAAATCATATTTGTTTGTAATATATTATTTTTATGTATAGTATAAGTAATTATTTTATCTGTGTCTATTTATGTCTTATAATAGGATCATATCCTTGTTTTTATCGCAAAATATCCAAATTCTAAATAGTAGGTAAGTGTAATTTTCTTCACTATTTCTGTTGTTTATGGCGGATTTATTATTTTTATTACAAAAATATTTTTAGTGTTCGGTGATAATTCAGTTTACTTTACAACCAAGAATCAAGTTTTAACACGTAACGAGGTCAATTGTTCAGTAAATAGCTGTATTTAAATAGACATTTAGAGCGTTTCACCTTTTACCGTCTATAAATTCTTACGACACAAGAGATGTAGATAATCTAAAAAAAAAGCTAACTGTCGTAAAAATCGTAATTTGTATTTAGTAACGTTACTATCTGTAACGTTAATACAAATTACGACGTAAACTTAATAAAAAAACATAAAAGTTTATTCGAAAAACAGACCCTTTTCTTACCTTCCTTTTTTATATGATTTTAAACAAATATCATCGTGGAATTTATACATTTTTCTATATACGTGTACTCACGACGTACTTTTTTAATTGCTTTTTTAGATAAGAAGGTTTTGCTAGTTGTGTCATAGTCTAGGCCGACACCAAACGATTTAATATATTATCAAAGAATATCTAGTGTCAGATGTGTACTCAACACAAATCTGAATAATAAGGAAGTGTTATAAATGTATAGTTTCCTAGTGGATTTTACTACCGCAACATGTGTCGCTGTTTTCCATCCATTCCATTCCATTACCAGCACGTAAACAAGAGATAGACACGCAATTACTCCCGAATAATATCTTAAGTCTTGCAACGTAAATTAAATTGAAGAAGATTATGTGCTTACATGCTTTTTACGTAACCGAATAATCTTTAAAGATGTTGCCTCTTAGACCAATAAGTGTTCGCTACTTTAATAGCATGTTAGACACGAGCAATTTTTTTAAACTAAAGTAGCAAACAAACATGCAATTCACTTGATGGTAAGTGGTCTGCTGATCATGAAAATCTGTATTAACTTCATATTTAATAGGGGTTAGATAACATGAAGGTCACCACAAATACGATGCAACTTCTAGACTGACTAGAAGATGATGGCCTCATAAGTATGGCAGATTGTAATTGCAGAAACACAAAAATTGTACAGCAAATTATAAAGGCGGATGTCATCCTCTCCCTTGGAACCTTATTAATACTACCAACTACGGGTTAAATATTAACTATTCAATTTGGAGTTCCTTTCGCCGCCTTTTCTCCAAACCAAACAACTTACGACTTGGTGGTAATTTATTGACGTTCAAAAGATTTTGCAAAAATCTACTTTGAATTAAACATATTCATTTTGTTGTATATTTCAATGTTCACTGGTCAACAATAACGATTTGAAATATTAATGGATATTAAAATCAACTGGCTCCTATTCACTCTTCACGCTAGGTAAAGTACCACTGTCATACCCATGTGATAGAGATACCTTCTCACTCGACTTACGCAGGTTGTACTGTTCAAAATCGCGCGTCTTCGTCGCTTGTTTAAACATTTTATTAAGATTTCTGTGTTGCGAAAACACTCGTCTGATATCGATAGGTTTATCGCAGCTTCGCAACTCGAGTGAAGCTACATTGTTTAGAAACTACTTAGTGTTCCCGCGCTGTTGACCCACTGCCGCTAATTGACCGTGTCGCGTGATCCCATTGACTCGACCTTGAAACACCACAATGTACAACTTTTCCATAAACCATACGATGGACGTAAATTCATTTGTAAACCATGTATATAAAATAGTACATTAAAGAATTCAACAAAGACGTATCATAAGTCATGCACTGTAGAAAATATTAATATGTCTATATACAGATACATATTTATACGTATACAGTACAGCTATGATTATTATTACTTGTGGATAAAGCAAAACCAGATCGTACAAACAGTAATCCAAAAAGTTATGGACCACCCGTATCCCTTAGCGAGGATCCAAAACTAATTGAAGAGATTAAGACATATAAACATGGACAAAGAACATCTCAGAGCGCTATAAAAATACTCATAAAATTAATTTCGGATTATATTAAACTCCATATTTTACCTTGGGTATATGCAAGTAAAATGCTGGAATTACAAATACTTTTAAATCAGTAAAACGTTCCTATTTATGTTGAATGGTAAATAATATTTTTTTAATTATATTTATTACTTCCCAAGAGGAAATTATCAAATATACTTAATAGCTTAATCAATTCGAGTAGTTGTAAATTTTGGATCAAAGGCAAATATCTAATTAAACGTATTTTAATGTATGTAATAATGACAGTAATTAAAGTTATCTTCCAAATTAGTGTCTTCTTTTCTGAACACTCACATGTCGCGATCATATGAGAACATGTGCGTAAAGGTGATAAAGTATTGAGCGTTTTAATTTTTGAAAAATGTAAATATTTCAAATTCAGTTATATTAAATATTTTCATTGAGAACTGATAAGTAAAAAATACTTTAACACAATATATTTTATCAGTGTATTTAATTTCTAGTTTACTTTTTCACTGAAGTATTTCATTTACCTCACGTCTCATGCGCCAGTTACGGCAATCGTCCACTTGGAAATTTTCAAACGACACTTGTACAACCTCGTCATTCATTAACATCTACAAAAACGCTCGTGATGTTCTAATTATAACCTGTATAATAATATTCATGTGCGCATTATTTCAGACTAATTGCGTAACAGATCGCATACAAATTGATACCAGTGGCATTATGAAACGAAACACACGTTAACATATTTATCTATGCAGAATATTTAACTATCGCAAGCCTTATAAAGCCTTGTAAGATACACCTACGTAAATTTTGCAATTTTCCCTCGCCCCAGTGACACCTTGATCTTTTGAGTCATAATGACGGTAATAGTTGAACGTGCCAAATCAATTCAACTTCAGCCATTGTTTTAATATAGTGACGCAGAACTAAGATCTATGCACTACCGATATACGTAAATTATCGTCTACGTACGCCAGTGCAACTAGTGTCTTCATTACCGATATAATTTATCGTAAAAATAAAAAAAAATATTGTTGTTCATGTGTAAGCAAGCCTGGAACTTTGCCTTTTTCCAAAATTAAATAATTTTTCATCATAAAAATGGTTGTCACAGTGGTACCTCCCAGGTTGCGAATAATGTAATGTTTTAATCTTTCACACATACAATTAATATACATACATAAAGTAATACTTAACGTATCAATACTTACACAAAAAATAATTCTAAAAATTACAAATTCATGTAAAAGATGTCAGATTATAGCGTACCATAATTGTAAATCACTACTAATTAATTCACCATCTCCTTGATCTGATCTTTGTTCAACTCGATTAGCAGTACCAACTACCTATAGTTCATGAGTGACTCACCTTAATACTCTGGCTTAGCTCCGCAAAGCAATGCAATAATTGTAATTATATTGTCCTAAATCCTTATAATACGAATGTAAAATCAAGTAAGTAAATAAATAAAGCATGATTAAACGTTGTTATCCAAATCTTATCTGTATTGTAAAATAATTTCCTAATCGAATGAAAATAAAAAGATATTAATTTTGAAATGAATTTGTAGGTAATACTTTTTAGTGGAAATACAGTGTTGTACGATAAACTATGTTGATTACAGAATAAAAAAAATTGAAAACACAGGATGTGTACACATACATGTTACCAATAATACAATTAAATAAAATACAATACTCTATATGTAAACTAGTTACCAATACACAGTAATCTAGATTCAGAAGAATAGGCATACAAAAGGCGGCTTTAGTTCTAAGAAAGCGATCTATTACAAGCTTCCTTTGGAAGAGAAGAAACCAAGAAACTCAGGAATAAAGTAAATGGCTTATAGAGTAGTTTAATAAAACAAAGATTTTAGTGTTTTACGTAAATCCCTTTATCATAAAATCTATGAAAGGCTTTGCTTGTTCGACAGTAGTGCATAGAGGTGACGTTTGTTTCCGTTTGCCCCACAAAACTCGCGATCGATACAGATTGGGTCGACGGCCTTACAAACTTTATGTAGAACAAAATAATTATTATTTTGTTATATGTACTCATCTATAATTATATGTAAATATCAGAACTACCTAGCAGCATTTATTTGTACTCTTAATTCTACTCACGCGGTTATTCAGCGTGAAATTATTAGTTTAGGGAATGACAATCTGGAAGCCTCGGGTTTATGTACAACCTAAATTTTGTCTCGCTCGGAAGATTTTCATTGAAATACCTGGCAGGTATCTAACATTTTTCAAAGGTATCAGAATTAATGTATTACACGCACTATCGGGGAAGGGAAATGTGAGGAAAGAGGAAAAAGGAGGTTGTGCCGTCTAGTAATCAATCTATAGATCGTAATGCAATAGGATTCTAATTATGAGTGGAAAATTGTGCTCAGCAATTTGACAGTGGGTTGATGAAATATACATCTTATCTGATCGCTGTCTGTAAATCACAAATGTATTTAAAAATTCATAATGCCATTGCCTTTATATACGCAATAGAACCCAAAATATATATATTTTTTTCATTTTATCTCCATGTCTATTTGTTTGTGCACGCTAATCTAAGAATCTGATTTAAATGCAGTTTTTAGGATTATATTGAGATAGGCTTCACTTAACATTTAGTGTTTGTTTCATTTAAATCGGTTAACAAAAGAAGTTATGTCAATTTATGTAACACGTAAACGAAGTCACGGGCAAAAGCTCGTAAACATTTTGTATTTATGTGAGAAGAGTAGCAAACGAGTATCCAAACCACCTGATGGTAAGTAGTCGCAGCCCATAGACATCCATGTACAATCACAAATAGGACTGAAATCCTATCTAAGCTCGAACAGAGTTGCGTTATTACTCTTGGGGACTAAGATGGGTCGCCTCGCTTATGTAAATAAACTAAAGGTATAAAACCATTAATTGAATGAAAATCCGTACGTCAAAACTCATTACGCATATTACGTTTGCTACTTTCATCGCTCGTATCGTTTGTGTTTCGTACACTGTGCGTATTTTAGTTTTGCCTCATGACTCGTACATTACTACAATATCTATTTCAGCATTAATTTATATGCAAATAGAGCTTTACGCTCCAAATCCCTTATGTGTTTTAATATCGAGCAAATTCCACAAAGTCTAAGAACGCTGGGTGTAATTTCACAATGGATGAATATTACATTAGTTCCACGAAGGCACTTTAATTGTTCATGTGATTGGCGCGCCTTGTAAGACAGCATGATGCTCTGTTATGCCGTCATATCCCATCTCCATCGATTGATCAATCAATCAATCAATTATGCTTTATTGTACACCACAAAGAATACACAACACAAAATAAAATAAAACCAATATAGTAGTGGTGACCAAAAGGCGGTCTTATCGCTACTGTAGCGATCTCTTCCAGACAACTTTTTGGGTAACAGACATGGTAACTAGTTTAGAGGACAAAGGTAAGGTGTACATAGTATATTGTATAATACATGTAATTGAATAAATATTAAGAGCAAGAAAATAATCTAAGTATAAATAAGTGTAAATAATATAGATAGAAGTAATTCATAAATAACAGCTAAACACTAAAAACATCACCGTCCTCTATTCTATTTTTATTTGATGTGTACTTATACTATGTATGTATACAAAATGTCAGAAAAATATTTATAATTTGGTTACCAAACCTTGTAGTGCCTTATTTTACCATTACTTTAATAATAAATTATTACAATAATTATCAATTTTGATGTTGTTCATTTGCCAGACGTGCCGTAGCGACCACATTTTTTTTATTCGTTATATGTTGACTCTACAATAACATAAATCTTTTTTTATAAAAATAAACGAATATTATATATGATAATTAATTTACCTCTGTTACTTCATCAAAATAATGAAACAAAATCTGTTGTAAGGAAATATTAAATTACTAATAATATGTATACTATGTCGTGTAACTAATTAATTAAATATTTTTAGTAACATTTCAAACAGTAATACGCAATAATGTCATGTCAGTAACACATGACGGTGTTATATATACAAGCAATATGAATCACGCACTCACTTCTTAGTATCGCATAATACAATGCTTTAGCCAGCCTACATACATCTACTTACTATTGAGTGTCGCATAAAGATGTATGCCAAGCTTGGTAAATTATACCCGTGTTAAAACCACAAGGAATTTAGAGAATATCTTGTTAACAGATTGCAGGAATTCCAAGTTACCACTCATTGCTATACTAAGAGTACCAGACAAGGTATTGTTTCAAATAAGGATGCAAGTAAAACCGCTAAACTAGTGGTAAAGGCTCACACGAAGGGTCCGAAGTTTAAATCTTTGACTCACATCTGGTTTTCTCAAACGAGCAAACGAGCATGCAAACAACCTGACGTTAACTAGTCACAGCTCATAGACATCTACGCACAACCACAAACACGACTGAAATCCTATCGGAGCTCGTGAACTATGATTTCTTATTCTGAGGCCCGTGTTCAGTAAGACTGGAAGTATGGTTTTAATGGTGATTAATGAAGCTAGCATTTCAAATAACCTAAATATAACACTGAATACCTTACTACTATTTATAATAAAGGCCATACCTAAACAATCCTATCGAAAACTTTGGTCGCATTCCCGAGCCTTTGGTCACCAGCAGAGTATATTTATATTATTACTTATTAAAATTTATCACTGCTATGTAGCATTTATTAAAAACAAAATCATTTTTAATACAGGGCATGTGTGATTGCACTAAATTGATTTAGTAATTTCTATTTGAAGCTATTTGTGTTAATCAACATTCTCCTTTATCTGACATTACCCAAGGTGTAAGTGTAATCCATCCTTAAATAGAACTTCTGTTCTATTTGAGATTTGACGTGGTTGTCCACGGGCCACTTACTAGTGTTTACTTACTTACCAGGGCACTTACTTACTACACTTGCCAGGACAGTGACCATTTAACACCAGGCGGCCAGCATGGCTGTTTTTTACTCTTTCATAATAAAATAAGTACTAAAACCTGACCAGTTAACGTATACAACAACCAAAAAAATCATGTAAATCTGACTAGTGATTTTCGAGTCAAAAATGTACATACGGACGGACGGTGTAAAAGTGTCTGTTTGTATACTTTTACACTGTCCGTCCGTATGTTGCGTTTTGTAATATAAGGAAAACAAATGGCATTTTGTTAATAATGTTAATGGAAAACAATTTGTTAATTCTTATTTTATATAGATACTGTAGAGCTACTTACTAAGAATATATGAATAAAAATATTCCTTTTATTATGTTTTTACATTGCCTATCTTGAATTAAATTAATCTGTAATACTGAGTAACTCGGCATATTTTTTTTATTATCTGTCCCAAGTCTGAATTTACATGTTTTTGTCTATGGTTATGAATCGTTTATATATTTCCAACTTTAATAATCCACAGTTGGTAATGATGTTTGCATTCAAGGAAGATCAAATTAGCTTTTGTCCGTAGATCGCGAACAGACTATTGGACGCCGCGGTCCAATTATAGCGGGCATTAATAGTGCACTTTATATCTGCAAGACTATTTCTCTTTGAGTGAAATACGAGCGAGGGAGCGACTTCTGGAATCACGCCAACCGAACGCGTGAACATGTCTTCTGGAAGGAACCATTAACCACAGTATAATGAAAAATTTATCGTTGCACTAAAAAGGAATTCAGTTTATCAGATATGTTCCGTGTATCTGTATAGATATAAAGATATCCCAAAACTCCAGATACTTTAAACACATCTTTGAAATCGATAAGATTTAGTCCGTAAAACCAACATATTTATTATTAGAACCAAAACGCCAGTTTTATACAACACGTACTAGTGATTTCAATTTTTCATTGAATGTTCATGTGACTTAGTTTACACTTTAAATAATAACACACTCTCATGACAGTCCTGCAGTAGGATTCATTTTGTTGTGAATTCCTTGGACACACATAAAGACGAGTAAATAGACACCCAAACTCAGAATAGAATCTGTGTTCATTGTTCAAATATCTGTCGGGATCGAACCCATAACCCGCAGCGTGTCAGCGCTGGATCACGCGGGTTGCCATTAAAAAAAATAAACGGACCACGTTTCACATTTACATAATATTAGCCGTGCACACAAGTTCGTCCGCATTTATATATTGTGGCCGAATCTACAAAAAAAACTTAACTTATTATGCACCACAACCTTCCTCAGAAATCACTCTGCCTGTAGTTGAAAACTTTCTGAAAATCCGCCTAATACTTTTTGAGTTCATCATGAATAGACAGACAGACGCAAGGAGGGACTCTGTTTTATAATATTTAGAGATTAAGGGCTAAGAGAAAAGAATTCTAAATACCGTAAAAACTAAAAAAAATGCATACATCACCATCTCCTATCACAAAATATTACAAAATAAGTTACAAAATAATTCCTACACAACACAATAAATTCTCCATTTTACAGCAAACTAGTTGTGCGCTTTCAGGAAATGTGTATTCTGTGGCGCGCCCTATCTGATCTAACAAGATTTATCCCTTTTCCTTTTCGGTCCATCTTCGAATCAATTCGGAATGCAAGTAATACGATGTACCCATGAATCAAACTGCCACTGACTACCGCGTTTAGGGAAGCTCCGCATTATTAAAGAATTTTGTTAACGTACATTTATGTGTAAGATTAGAGATAGAATGTAAAATATCTTACGAAATAAGATCGTTGAGATTTGACTCGTAACTTTATCATGAACCTAAATCAGTACAATGATGGAGAAAAATATATATATAGACATCCATTTTATGATTTAACATGTTTTTAATAAGAAACATAAAAGTAATAACATTACAATCAAAATCTAGAACAACCAATTCATTTCATTCCGCCATATTTGGAATTCAAATTTTAAATTCGAAATTCGAACCCAGATCGCTTGGTTAGGTCATAATCTACAAGCAGGTCAAATCTAATTGATAAACTTTTAAAACCTCTATGGATAAATGTATGTTTCTTGATCACAATGTTTTCTTTCATTGTTTAAGCAATTAGTAGTTATTTAATCAAACCTTAAAACGCATGAATGGATCGAAAGACGGATGTGTAGAATTTGAACCCCTGAACCTTACCATGGAAGAGTAATACCGTAAAGAAATATGATAATAATTGAATACTCAAAGTGATTGAGGAACAGCAATAACTTGATCATTATGTATCATTAGTGCCATAACAGTATCTTGTTGTTTATTTCCGGGATTTGAAAGTGGTCGATTGCCATCTATATCGTAAGACGTAATTTACGTAAAATTACACTGTCTTATTCCTAATCTACTTAATTAATCGTAAGTTTTAAATGTGGGAGAACCTATACGGTATAACCGGGGAAGTGTCAACGCCGTACCTATTTCTAGCGTATAAAAATTACCGCCTTTCGATGACAGGGTGGGGTTACCAGCCCTCATATATATATGACGCGATCAACTCAATACGTGTATTAAAACTTCATCTACTTTACGTGGAACTCCCGTTTTATACGTAGTTCAATACAAATGTTCGTAGGCGAGAGTGACCACTTATCATCAGATGGATTGCAATACCTCCATTGGTACTTCAATATCATAAATTAATATGGAAGCTATTGACAAATTTAACTCTTAGAATTATCATATACACTGTCCCTATTATTTACAACGAAACGAAACGATAAATGATTGTGACAAATAATGCATGATGTGATTACCCATAATTGTGAGATCAGTCAAAAAGTATCTACTGAGCTACTGTCAATTAAACTGTAAACACTGTTTCTTGTGTCTGCAATCCAACTAATAAATAAATAAATAAATAAACAAAATCTATATCGATAATGGTTAAAATTTCCATAATGTATCAATTACCACAGACGAAGCATTCATTACAATTAAGTGAGTTTTCTATTTACGTGTACGTTTACGCATATCGTTATGGCTTAAACACTACATGCTCGAAGCTAGCCATAACTTGTACCCATAAACTTCATTTCATTGGCCACAATACATCTATTACACCATAATATTCACAGCCGTGCAGAGATAATAAAAAACATTATTTTAAAAACCGTGGAAATGCAATTCAAACGGCTATACATATATCGATATAATTGGCAGTTTATACAGGGTCATACGTGGCATACGCAATCGTCGAAGCTTTTCTTAGCAAACCGCGTGACTAATACGTGTTCCGTCGGCATTGTATCCGCTTATACCAATTTAAGCAACGTTTTGAAGGTGTTCAACTTATGCGTAGGTTTACCAAGACTGACTAAAGATTTAGCAAAAAATACTAAAAATGTTAGTATCTGTCTAATGATTTTTTTGCCTAATCTATATATAAATAAGATGGAAACTGTTTTATGTTAGCTGTGTCACTCAAAAACTACTGGATAGATTTGATACACAAATTTAGTTTCACTTCTTAGACACTTGATCCTGATTTAGAAAAATACTTATATAATAATATCTTAATTTAATTCCAAGTTGTTAAAGATTTAACTTAAGTATAAGTATAAAGTTAAGTACAAACACTTTGATTTTCATAAAAACCACACGTTCACCGATGTATGTTTTCTTATCGTGCAGAGGTGAGGCAAACGTTGGAGTGTAATATAATAAACGAAAGCGACGAACCAAAGTTGCGGGACTCAACTGGTCTTGACATAAAAAAGCCGTTTAATAGCTTACCTTTCTGGCTAATTTTCTAAGCTACTAAATTCATATAGATGGTATTTTCAACACAATAGTAGAAAAAATACAGTTAATAAGCTACTTTTCTCGAAAATATTTACGTCTGCGACGTAAAGTAGAGTAGTCGTGAATGAGTATGTAGGCGGCAACTTGTCAGGGTAGCTCGTGAGTTTAATAGATCGTTGTATTCAAGGTAAAATATCGTATTGACCTGAATCAACTCACAAATACCATGTCACGTAATACGGGGTGAGCCTCGGTGTCCGATGTGTCGAATGGCCTGACCTGACAACCTTACACCTACTCAAATTGTCTTGTGCAATATTATATTACTAACACACGATACAGCCTATAAATAACAAATGAGATACAGCCTACATGAAAAGATTTTTAAATTATATCTCTAACTGAACAGATCTCAGTTGAAAAGTTCTGGACTCTGATATCCAGAACTTTAAACAGAATAGATTCGAATAAAATTTG
This sequence comes from Phocides pigmalion okeechobee, assembly GCA_018251015.1. Taxonomy (NCBI): domain Eukaryota; kingdom Metazoa; phylum Arthropoda; class Insecta; order Lepidoptera; family Hesperiidae; genus Phocides; species Phocides pigmalion. Next base: position 172 of record DWON01000260.1, on the reverse strand, counting down.
ACGGAAAGTTTAGACGTGCCCAAAAAATATTAATAAACTAATATCATCGCGGAATTTATACATTTTTTTTATTGTGAAAGAGTAAGAAACGGGCATACCTGATGTTAAGTGGTCACTGCAGCCCATGGACAACCACGTCCAATCTCAAATAGAACAGAAGTTCTATTTAAGG
>DWON01000259.1:0-38009 GCA_018251015.1 Phocides pigmalion okeechobee | reverse complement strand
AACCACGTCCAATCTCAAACAGAACAGAAGTTCTATTTAAGGATGGACGCGGATGCGTTCCTACTCTTGAGGATTAAGATGGTTGCCTCTAACAATGTGTATCCGGTCACCACAAAATCTTGTAAAATCAATGATATAATAATATGGTAATCCTTACCTGATGAATAGCAAATGTTTGAAGTTATTAGAATGATTTCATAGATATTTAGTGACCGGTTCTGATGTGTTTTTTACTTGCTACAGTTTTTTTATTGAGTGAAAGTTTTAATTTTTTTACTAAATTCAAAATTTTTGTCGTTAATAAGGCTAGAAACATATTTTGAAGTAAAAAAATAATGTTGTGTTTAATGATAGTAATATATATAACAATACAGGATTGTCATGTAATTCTTTACGTGTTTATTGTACTTACGCTATCAGTGTACAGAGAAACAGATACGCACATTTGTGTAGATATAAAAGAATTACCGTGGAAATTGGTTATAATTTTATCGTGCAAGTGACATCAAAATGAAATCCCGAGGTGGCTGCAACAAATTAAATTGAAAACATTATGGTAATACACGTCATTTGCGTGTTAGTGCGATATCAGTGCATCGGACAGGTGTCTGCGTTCATTTTATAATAGCCATTTACGAAATGTACGGTGTATTCGCGCATGTACCGTTTAAGGATATTTAAACTTTAAAAATGTTTCAATTTTTAAACATTTCGGCCTTTCATAATATTTTGCTGTCTTTTTAGTAGGCACCACTCATTATGGTCATGTGCATTTTTAATCCAACAATTTTCTGCTGTTTTCATCAGATCATTCCATTTATCTAAAAATGCAACATAAAAGCATTTGCTTACCTCTACTTGGCGTTAATCTATTTAAAAAGTCAGATGGTAAGACATCTTAATTCAGCGAATAAATTTACGTTGAATCAGTCAAAATAGATTATAGTCATTGTTGTATTCTAGTAACACTATAACATTTTTTCCAGAAAATAGTCCGTAATTTTTAAACAATTATTTAAGTTAACATAACTAAATAAAACGTGTAAACTCGCTTTCGCATAAAAGAAACCACATTGGAATGAATCTGACTGTTTGAGGGCTACGGGACAGCAGACAAACGTATAAGCACATAGATACACAATGTTCATAATCTTTGAGAATTGAACATAATGAAAATATTGAACATAATGAAAATATACTCGTTGTTATGATATAAAAAACGATATTAATTTATTTATAATCGGAGATTACTTTTAAGGACAATCGAGTATGTCTTTATTTGGAAATGAATTTTAGAATCAATGATTCTGCGGAACAGCACAAATGTATGATTCCTTTCGTCATTTTTATTCCATTAAATATACTTTCTTGACCTGAGAGAAACTACTTAGAGTTGGGTCACATCAAAAGTGTATTACGCTAGATAGTTAGTTGAACTGAATTTCCCAGTAACCTATGGGTGGCTTACAAGGCAATCAGCAGGCAGAAGCTTTATTAACCCGTCAGGGCAGTACGGGTCGGCCTAATCAATCGGCGTTCGCGTGTCGACCGCCCTATCTGTCTCTGACCGATTGGGCCCAGATAACGCAGCCGACGCAAGATTACCTACGTATACGGGAATGGCCCATTTATAAAATTAACTTCTTTTATCTTCCCAAATAGACAGTATTACCCAGAATAAATAAGTCTAAAGTGCCTGCTACCCAACGAATAGGCCGATATTAATGCTCGATCGCCTCCCTTCTACCCGGCATAATATAATTGTGAGATAGACGTGAGAAGATCCGCCATAATAAAATATTGTGATTTTTATCATTATTTGTACACGTCTTGGGAAAGAAAGTCGATTTATGAGGCACCTCGTATTTTTATACCTACTTACGTTCAATCTTATTGGGTTTCGTTGTCCGATAAAATATAGACAGGTATAGCTCAAGCTAATAACAAGTACAAAAACTAAATAATAAATCTATCGGACAGCTAGGGAGAAACGAAAGTAATTTAATTAGTTTTGTAAGTTTAATATAGTTTTGTAAGTTTTGCGGGTATTGAAATGCATTTAAATATGACACTCACGATGGTCGAAGCGGTGAAAAATACTTTATACACTTCAGAATTTTCTAGTTTTCATAAATCACCGAGCGTTGAATACCAGGGACGGAGAAGTTTTAAAGTAAAGTCGGGTAAACTCGCAGCAGAACTTTCTATGAGATTAAAGTCATAATTTACTTGATGAGAGGGCATTATGTTGTCGAATATGAAACTGGATACCCTATTAAAAAGCTGATTTCCGCAAATGAGAGTTTGTAAAATTGAAAAGAGAAAAGTGCTTTAAGGGCGGACATAATACGTAAGCAAGGAGGGGTTGAATATAACCGTGCGTTTTGTAGTTAGGAAGGGACCGACTCATTAATGTCATCGCCGATCCGCGAGAGTTTATGTCGGATGATATCTTAAAGGTATTTTCGAAACAGGTAAGGGCGTAAACTAGGTACTTGCAAGGAAAAATCCGCGCCAGTTTTAATCCTACTAGAGAGTTAAGAACCTCACAATTTAATACTAAGTATCGCAATTTCAACATGACGCTAAGCCGGTCGTCTGAGAGGGTTGAAAAAAATGATACGCGTCGAGTCGGGGGAAGCAATCGCGGTTAAGGGCAGCTGCTTCCAAGAGATAACACTTAAGGTGTTTTACTGTGTAACATCGCAACAAGTAAGTCCAAGTTCCTCGTTGTTTCCGCAAACTTGTTTCCATCATCGGTCGTTCAAGCGCACAGCGGGCTACGAACTCACTAACTTGGTATGCTATTGAGCTGTAGTGGATGCGTGAGGTTTAAAGGGAGACTTATAATAGCTAAAACTAGTATACTGGAGATACCACCACGGTTATCAAAACCTGCAGTGAAGCAATTCATGTGTCTCATTTAAAAAGGCGCAGTTTCTGGTTACACTTACAAACGAGGCGGTACTTAGGTTTAAGAAACAGTATCTACGTACTTTGATGGATGGTATGAAGGTAGATAGCTTGATTTGAATATACATGAGCATCAACGACCATGTAACAATATGCCTATAGGCTCATTCGTCACTTTATATAATCGTGACTATCCATCTCCTGATTTAATCTATTAGTTGTTTACGACAATCACAGGGACAGAGAGAGAGTGAGAGAGATGGAGAGAGATAGGCAAAGAGAGATAAGTATTGATAGTCAAAAGGCTTAAAAGCAAAAATATTCTATAAAATAATAACATGCATATTGGGCGTTGGAATGACAAAACGCACCGTATGGAGATCGGTTCGTATAATATAATTACCGATGCAGTATACAACTGAACGATAACAAATACATTTCCAATATAATGAGTAATAAGCTCTCGTGTTTAAAATTTACACTCAAACGATAAACTTAATCAGTTTTATTAATCAAAACGTACATAGTTCCAAGCAATTTATTGAACATGACCTCGTTAAGGGGATGAACGTTAAAGCTCCCGGTTTAAATTATGTTCGTATTTCATTTAATGCAATATCCACCGTCGAAGGTATTTCCGAAAACACAGATATGTTTTTGTTGATGGTATCGCATCACGAGCACAGAATGCGTTAATGGCTTATTATATTTTTCAGAGATGAACGAATTATTTATGTTATTTAAATCGCGGGAATTAAGTTTGATGAAATATAAATCCGGTAAAAGCTGCAGTACACTTTTCAAGTATTTATGGGAGAGTACTTAATAAATACTACCAAGCGTATGTTTCATGTGTGTAAAGAAGTAACGAACAGGCATTTATATCCGCATCCTCTTAAATTATGGACACATTACATTGCTCCTTTAAAGAACTAAGCTGAAAAATCTCAGGTTAGAGTTACAGCACACTGAAGCAGCGATCTACAGTAAATTAGGCGATAGTAATGGATGTTTAAATAAGTTTTGAATCCTCATTTAAGTCTATTGATTAAAATAACAATGTAATAAAATAAGCATACAAGTAGTTAATAGGATTTAAAATCAGTCTCTCCTACTTTGAAACAACAAATTCCGCTCAGTAAATAACATTAACTTAATTTGTTTTAGCTTTAAAAGAGAAATAAGAGAGCCGCTTCGAGTTATTTAATCCCTTTGGCCATCACTAAATGAGAAATAACTTTAGCCGAACAAGCAACAGATTTGGAGCACGACGCAATAATCGTAGGTAGGTATCGAATTCTCGGTAATGGCCCCTGCTGAATTAATTAGCGGGTATCGTACGAACCGGGGCAGGTGTGCACGGGGCTTTACAACGCCATTACGCTACGAAATACAAGGGGGTTGGACCGACTGAGCGATTGACCGCACGCGTTTCGAGCTTTTATGTGCATACGTAGCATTTAGAGAAGACATTAAAACAATAGAGTTCGTATCCTGAACTGAACGGTGAAACGCGCTCAGTTTTATTCAACAAAATTATATATCCAGTTATTACTATTATCTACGCCATTATATCTGAACCACGCTTAGTGATATAACCGTGTCGCGTTTAATCAAATCGCTTTTCGAATAAATGGAGCGTAGACGAATCAATAGCACGAATTCAATTTACAATTCAACGTACATCACTGACGTATCAATTGTTCAATCTGAGAGAAGACAGATAAACGCATAGATCTGACGATCGTTCACGATGAAAAAGACTGGAGATTCATCGATAGGATGCGGGAGTATCAAAGTGAAAAATGTACATTTGGATGGCGTTAATTCGTTTAATTTCCGGTGAGAGAGCGGCGCGGGGAGAGTCCGTTCAGATTAATTCAGCTCCGACGCTGTCACAGATAAGGGCGCTGAAATAAATTGAAAATGTTCAGATTGATTTGAATACCATCTAGGATATACCTACCCGGAGTGGACGCCGTAATCTGGAAAACCGAATACCTATCACGAATTTCATGAGCCTCATGAAAAATTGCGACGCTAATAAATAAATTAAATTTGCCTCGGCGCCGTCAAAAGTTAGTAGAAGCACAATCATGTACGAGGAATATAAGCCAACAAATTTCAATTTCCAGGTGACATTTAGGCAGTAAATGAATAATAATTATCTTGATATTTCTTATGAGATGAAAATGGAGACGAAATAAATTTTATTTAAGGGACACGTCGAGCGAAAGACGTTTCGGCGGTTCGCAAATAGCCGAATCTGAAGATTGTCTATTAAATCGTTTATAAAATGGCAAAATTAATGCAATCGGCGCGAGCGAGCTGAGATGGGACATCGTTGGAGGCGCTCGTGATCCGAATGTCAAATGAACTCGAGTAACACCCTTACTTAGACCCTCACTGCCGGGAGCTCGACCCGCCATTTACATATTGCGATTTTGTATCGATAACAATTAGGAGATGGAAAATTTCCTGCGCGCTTAGCAACTAGAATATTAAGAGCGGAGCGCTTATGCCTTAAGTATTTCAGAGTGATTTTGTATTTCCGAGTTAACATCTAGTAACTTCGACCGAAAGGTCAGGTGTGGCTGTACAAACAGAGTAGCCTAAACTTGCAAATGAAGACACGCCACAACGAACATCCAGTAAGTGGCGTGCTGCCGTGAAATTCAGAGAATCAAAACGTCCGAACGTGAAACAAATTGATTGCCGTGCAGGCGCTCGGCAGGCGCCAAGCTCGACGTCCGATTGGTAATAGCGCATGCTAAACTTATTAGCCAAACGGAAAATGGCATTAGCAGGCGTACTACCATCCGTCCTCTCGTGAAACTTCATTCGTTCGTCAAAGTTGACACTGTTGCACGTAAGTGATTGTTGCGACCAATCAAACGCTGGCTTAATTGGCGGAACTCGACTCACAGGGTCCAAATGAAACTGCTAAACTAGTTTCAGTTAAAAAAAGCTGAGCTCAAAAGCAAAGGCCGCACTGATTCGGCGGGTTGAGTTTTAATTTGAAAGGATAACATTCGTCCACGTCTAGTGAAATGGCCGCTCCAAAACGTTAAAACAATTTATTCTAGGTAATCCCAAAGTGTCAGATGATAATAAGAGTGACATTTAGAGTAGGCTAGCTGCGCGGCGGTTAATTCTGCAGCGCCAGTGGCGGCCGATTGTGACACGAACTAAACCCTGTTGCCACCAGTAAAACCCATCAGGTGCGAGTCTTCCCAATCTAATATTGTTCAGTCAGTGAGTAGCCGCTCGCTTAATTTTATTTGCTTTATACTAGGGTTGCAACATTGTTTTGACAGCATTTTCGTGTTGATCGACATTTAGTGTAGAGATTAATGTCTATCAATTTATTGTACAAACAATATAGAAGTAACGTCGTTTACGGAATAGAATACAAAGCGAGATACATAAGCTTGTAAACGAAAAGTAGGTATGTACACACGTTTTTATTAGAACAAAGACAACGTCATTTGCCGAAGCCATTAGCTAAGAATACAAACTGTGCTATTCCATTAAAACAACGCGATCCATATCCCCGCAGAGCGAACACAATTATTCGCATTCAGTCAACAAAGACATAGAAGAGAATCGCACAAAGAGACCATTTCATAAGTTAAAGCGTTACTGACGATAGTTATCTGAGCGCAACTAGTGATGCAGTAAATCCTATGAACACAGTTCCTAACTATCCTTTCTTGCGTCTTTAGAACATTGTCTCTTACTACTGTCTTCCGAACATTCATTTTGAAAATCACTTGATGAAGAGGTATTTAGTAGTTTATTTTTTCTCTTTTTTAATGATATAAAAGTAGCAAATGATCACACACAGTCCACCTTTAATAATTCTCCACTGCCACCTATGATCATCTGTTCCTAACTCTACGTAAAATAAAAATTACATCCGAAGTCACGAATGAATTGCTACCCTTTAAAAATTAATTTGAGCACCTGAGTTGTATATAAAGCAGCAATCATATATTCGTATCGAAACACAAGAATTGTTTCATGTTACAAATAATATCTCTCCTCTAACAGTAAAAAATCTACAATGGAGTTATGGCATTTTTTTATAAAATATTTAAATGGTACAAGATTGGAGCCTGCATACCTAGACTCCAATCTTAACAACAACAACAATAAATTCAAATTAATATACTTCATGCATTGGCATGGTCTTAATATCATTTTTATTTATCAAATTCAAGTAAAACTATAAAACATATATAACAAACACTTTCGTAGTTTATATAGTAAAACTACAAAAACTTAGGGTAAAGTAATTGAAATATTACATAAAAATGAGATCCACGATATTTGTGATAAATTTCTATACGTCACGTAGTAAGAAAACAAGAAACAAAAAGGATTGGGCCGCACAAAACTTATTCTATTTTGTACCTCTGAACATTCGCTAACAAATACGTAAGAGAAATAAACACTGATTCATATTTTCGTCGAGTCCGTAGCGAATATGAATCTTGTAGTAGGAGATCAACAGAGATCTTGGCCACACAATTCCCTGTTAGGATAGCGGCGGGGAGAAAAGTAAGACGATTAATCCCACAGGGTACGGGGGAGAATTTATTATAAAACGGTTTCGTACGAAGCTCTAGAGCACCTATTCTCAACCTATACGCTATGTGTGGCGTAAATATATTTCATTACACATGAACTCATGAATTTTTTTTTTTGTATTACGTTTGAAGTTATATTCAATTCTATTTTGAGCTTACAGCTATAATATTGTCGATTGTTATCAACTATATTTGTCATCTAAACCCTGAATACATATGAATTTAATATTTAAGAATATAACATTTTGTACTCATTAACTTCAATTAATGATTTATTATTTAATCTCACATTTTAATAAGTATTTCCGCGTATAAACGAGTAATTAAAATGGACTGTTCACGTTTGCATGCCTCTGCTATTTATTTCGTAGTTTGGAGCCTTCACTTTACTTTTAAGAGTACAAAAAATAATATAAGTTGTAGTAGTCATTTTAGGAAGTACCAATGACACATATTTCTTGCACTGAACAGCAATTGCAATGCTCTGTGCGAGATATTAACCAGTGCTATAGTAACCAGTAACGTCAATCAAAAGTGAGATTGTTTGAAAAAAATGGCATTCGTATCCCAATTTTATCATCCAATTTGATCCAATTCATTATGAATAGCTGTTTCACTGCAATGCATATGTTTTAAGTAGGAATTTTAGGTTATAGAATTTAATAATAATGCTTGCCCGGATTTTGGTACAAGATAATCCGGAACGCTTATTAAAATGTTTCAAATTACAAAGCTATGCAATGCAGGTAGGGGGCCAGTGGTTATACTCACGCTTGGTAAAGAGATGGTGATAAATTATAACATTATCTTTAAAAATGCAAAAATACAGTCAGTGTAACTTTGCCAAGTATTTCAGGAAAAATAGGATTAGTTGAAGTATCTCTTACTATTACTATTAGAAATTTACTGAACGTAAGTATGACGTACTTTAAATATTGGTTAGTATTTTGCAGGAAGATTCTTTATATAGAATAAAATTTAAATTTGTATGAAATTAGATTCCCTTATTTTTGATTTATTGTGATGTATAGTTTTATCGACTGCTACAGAAGCACATTCGCGGATAAGAACTAACAAATTATTAAACAGCAGATTTTCGTAATACATGAACCTCATTCTTAAATAATGTAACTTTAAATTTTGGGTAACAAATAAATAATTATTATAATTACCAATAAAATACAATGATCGTTCTGTTTCTGACAAACAGTTCTGTCTATTCTTGCAAATAACATTACCACAATATTACATGAAACAGCATACACGACAAAGTACATTTAGCATTAGATATAATAAACCGAAAGACATACAGCGATACAACACGAAAGCTCTTGAAAGATCGCGTGACATAATACAAAAGAGCAAATAGTACTTTTTACGTAAAAGGTTATTTAGTGTTATCGATTATTTAACGTCGTTCTACTAAAACTGTTCGGCTGCAGAATGTCAAATCCCCACCTGCGTAAATGCCACTCGACAAAGCCAACCACGGTATCAAGGGACCCGCTGTAATGATAATAATAAATTTATTAACAGCCGCTTTTCAAACGACTATCTATAAAATATAGTGGTTTAGTTAAATTTATTAGATTATTTGAGCCATGTTTTTCGTAAAACTTTTTTGGAACGTTAATGTGTATAATGATAATTCTGATGATGCGTTATAAGGATTTGAAGATCGTTACACCATTTCCAGGAATAATGTATCCTTTTTTCATGTAGAAGTTCATGATAGAAAGTTATAAATAAATATGGGTCACCATTTTTAAACTAAAACAATATTGCTATAAGAGCGAAAGATGTTAAACCCAGTGCTGATGTTACATAGTAGACGAGCTTGCAGTTCATCAGCAAATGTAAGGCGATTACTACCTGAATGCACCTGTACTCAACTTCATTTAGATCAGGGGTCCTTCAGAAAATCAATAACAAATGTGTTGCAGTTCGAAAGTCAAGTGGATTTGCTTTATCACAAGATTTAAATAAGAATGTTTCTGTATTGTTATCATAAGGCACAAATATGCATGGATATGATGCTGCAGTAGATGCTCAAAAGTTCTGCCATTACCATAAACTCAACTCAAAGCAAATGCTTCGTTCAATAAAGCGCAATATGTATAAAGGATAGAGCTGTTTGATTAGCTATGTTCGACAACCGAGAGTAGAACCAATTTTTTCAGCAAATAACATTAGCACGTTTAATTCTGACAGCTCTTTTTCTTATTTAACATTTCAGAGTGACTAATCAGCAGTCAAAGAACGCGACGATCGCTAAGGAAGATCGGTGTTGAAATTCGTGAAGCTTTGAGCAATTAAGCAGGACATTTTGTAGTGAAATACCAGCAAAACACTCAATTCCGCTGCGAATTTATTTTCTGTAACGTCGGCATGACATATTAATTTAATCCTATATGTCTCTGTCAAATTAGAGACACTAAACCATAGGCATATCAACCGCAGTGACATTTCTAAACATGAGGGGAACAAATGGATCCGACATTTAGTAAGTATTTACGCGACCTTGGCTCCAATGCAGGATAGGCAGAAGGGTTATGTCTCCAATTATAATAATATATTCGTTCCATTGTGACGACTCAGCGATATAATACCACTCGACGTGATTGAGTGACACCATTTTAATAATTAAAATTTGGCGTGACTTACTGACTACGGAGTGTTTTGTTTTTATTATTTTCCACGTATTTTTCGCTGCTCCACAAATTTACTAGGTAATAGCTATTCCATTCGTAAGCAGAGATTTTATCAATGTGGTGGTAAATGCATATAATCTACTACTTCGATGTTAAGATTGTACTGGAACTCATTATTAACATACCCATTGAAGAATAGGAAATAATATTGCACCTTTAAAAGGATTAAGGATTTACATAATTAGTAGTAGAACAGATAAGACTGGTGAAACTCTAACTCAACTCAAAGTCAACGGTGCGTTGTCACTGAGACGAAGACAGAAGTTTCATGGGTAGGGAAATAGATAAAATAATACTTGTAAAGTAATGTGATGACGGACATATAATTTTGGAATTTGATACAGCCGTTTATAAATCTGAAAGAAATGAAAGACGAAAACTTAAAAAGGAAGGAACAATACATTACTTACGTTTCGAAACTATCTAGACAATGATACAAAGTTTCATTCTCATAGGAAACACAGGAAGGGGGGCGGAGGAAGTGACGTCACGGCTGACGGTGTAAATAATTGCTCTGTCGAACACACCTGCCGGCGAAAGAAAATTAAGCGAAACGCAATTTGACTGAGTGATAAAGCACCTAGAGCGCTGGATCAGTTTAATGAGGAGTTACGAACGAAAAATTGCTCCTGATTAATTTATAATCTCATTTCCATTATTAACGCCTGCCATTAATTGCCCCGTAATTATCTCCCTCATAATTTACGTAATGCTTCCCCGTTATAAAATTTCTAAGTTATTATAGATGTACAAGTAAATTACTTGGAAATTTTGTTGAATCGCTCTGTCACACACATAAAACGGCGCAACGATAACGCTCTGTCGTGCGACACACGCCCCGCAATCGCTTTTATGCGCTCCTTGCATGATATCCACCCTTAAAGAGTACAGTACCTACACCAATCAAGAACCGGTGGGATCGTAAAAAGAGAGTCTTTTATCCAAATTACTATCAGATTACTTTTTATTCGAGTTGCTAACCCACTCCGGATAATTAGCGATAACGGTCACCGTGGAGGTTGGACAAAACGAAACTTGTAGCACATTTTGCAACGAGCAAATTGCAAAGGTAACAGCGACGGCTCGGGTGTTTATTGACAAATTCATAAACATTGACTCACACATAAAATGGTGGCGTTTCGGGCTCCCAAACGTGAACGAGCAAACACGTTCCATATTTTCATGGGATTCAAATAAAAATAAAGTGGATGGCCGGAGGCGGTCTAATTTAATATGAGCGGACATGTCGTCATGTGGCCGATGCCTGCTTTCATTTTATTGCTCGGGAGACTGAATACAGTAATGTTTCATGCGGCCAGTGTTTGTCAGCTGTTAAACAGTTTTGTTATTGCCGGACGGACATTTCTGTGCCTATTTGCATAATTGAACGGCCACTTGAAGGCACCAGCATTGTTATACTCTGCCGAGCCATTTGTCAGATTCGTCGTATCATTTATGCATGCTCATAACGAGAACCGCACCGTTTTTCTGGGCTATTCATTATTTCGCCTTTGTTGTTTGTTATCCTGTAGCCACTCATACCCTAAGAACGATGTACGTAACACAATGTACACTTTTCATTCTATTGACACGAACGACCACATTTTTCGTGCAAAGTTGAAATGGTTATTTGGAATTTAGTGACCAAAATTCGCTTTTGTTACCAAGTCAAAGTGGACGGTGTTTTAATACGAAGGAAATTTGAATGCAAGGCCCTAGTGAAAACATTGGCGTGGATGAAAAGTTTTGAAAGCCTTGTTTATCTTGCACTAACCTATGCTGGCGACTTTGTGCACTATTCTACGTGAACATTGACAGACTGACATTATTATTAGTACACTGAAGTGGAAATTTATACACGTACAGTACCAATTTGATACTTTAATTTTTGAAAGATCAATTATGAAAAAATATTGAACTTAAAAAATAGAGCACTTTTATTATTTGATTTTTAAGTTTTTTTCTTAAATATTGTTATTATAAACTTTCGTTTTATATGTTTTGCCTGCTTTATGACAGATTATTTTTTTTTCAAATCAAGTATATTCCGATTGAAACATACAAATTCTTGGAGAAATTTGTACGTTACACTGAAATCGATTAGTCGTATTACTGATAATAGTTTGAAATGCGTAAACAAACAAACTACTAGGTCACTACAGCGGTAGTAAAACTCGGAACTTGTTGCCGGTGTTTCGTAACAAACATCTGAGAGAGAACATCGAAGTTTCTAAGCGAGCCAATCAAACGCGCTAATCGGGTTTGTTTGTAAAATAACTAGGTAAGTAGGATCAGTATCGATCAAATCAGGCGACAATAAAAAGGTCGTTAAATCGTGCAGTTGTAGTACAAGACGCGTTATCTCAGAGCGTAAATGTTTAATGGCGCAAGCCACTTGGAGCGTTCGTACCTTACGATTCGATTTTAAACTGATGACTTTTAGAATCTGTTTCGGAAATAGCTACTTGTGGTTGTGAACTGCCGAGCACTTAAAAGAAACGCTATTAGTGTCTGACACGATTTCAAATATCAACGTACTTTGCATTAAAACAATCTATTTAAACATTATTTCACTTGCTTAATATATCTGTAGTAATATTATGAAAATATAATTTTATCCAATTTATCTTTTTAAACTTTACTTACATCTCTTACTAAGCTTACGCTCTATTCTAATTATAAAATTATATCATTCATCATATCATTATTGGAGGCGACCATCTTAGTCCTCAAGAGTAGGAACTCATCCGCGTCCATCCTTAAATAGCACTTCTGTTCTATTTGAGATTGGACGAAGTTGTCCATGGGCTGCAGTGACCACTCAACATCAGGTGGCCTGCATGTTCGTTTCTTACTCTTTCACAATAAAAAAAAATACGTATTTTCTATGAGAGGAGTAGTAAATGAGTATGGAAGCCATTTTATGCAGCCTAAAGACATCCACATGCTACGTTAAACAGGACTGAAGTCCCATTAAGGTCATACGTAAATGTGGTACTATTCTTGAGGAGCAATATGGTTGCCTCGCTTTAAGTACAACAGATAACCACTTTTCAACCGAAACACAAGAGTAGATTCATGGCAGATTATAAGTATATTTCAACTACCTGTTAATAATACTTTACTAAAAATAGAGCGTCTCTTTTTGTGTATAAGCAATGGTTTCCGTCTCTATCAAGTCGAAAGCCTTTTCTTCAGACCCATACGCATGGAAAAGAGAAACCTACATAAATATTTTTTTCTAAGATACATAAAACTATTAATTTAGTTATAAATATTTATAACTTTAAATCGACAGTAAAATAAAAGTAGAGAATAACTGTTTATTGACTGAGGTTGAAAACTTACCGTTGTAATGAAACGGCTCTGTTAGTCAACAACATAAGCATAGTTATATTTTATACAATGTATAACTGTACTATTTTTATATTGTATTGCATGCTGAAATAATACAACTGAAAACTTGGTATTGGAAGCATAACCGCGGGTCACGTGCAGTACTGACTACTAATTAAAAAAGTAAAATATGTTTTATGATTTTTATTAAATAATTTTAGTAGTATTTTCATTTTAATTAGTTGGGATTATAAATTCAGTAATGGTTAAGCTTGTTAAGAGGGCAAATATTATGTGTGGGCGTATAAATAGAATGTTGGTAGGCTATAATTTATTATTTGAATAGTGCTCTATATTTCGACTTTACTACAGCAATACTGAAATTTATTGCTGGGATCTACATATAATTTAGTGGCAAATTTGAAAATAGCGCCACTCTACGCGGCGTTACGGACGTGGTAACCCATTTAATCATTAAGTTACACGGTTACGAGTTAATTTTCACTGGATTTTCGGCGGATTAAACATTTATGTTTGTCTGTAAAATATATATAACAATAATTTACATACACAACATTTTTATATTAAAGGTACCAGATGATTTAATATATTCTATAGCTTCAATTCTATATTCCCTGAATTCCATGGACGCATACAATGATGGATATAAAGAGACCTGGACCCAGAATTGAAGTCGAAATTGATATATCTCTTTGGCTGGGAATTGAACCTTGAACATTCTGATTTATACCGATTGCTATTGTTACAAATATACGTATACTGATGCTAAATGGTTCTACGTTCTACGTCCTGGATTATACATTAAATTTCCTCCAGTTTTGGGAAGAAATTTGATGCTCAGTACTATGTTATAAAAAGGGTTGCAACAAATATCTTAAGCCACGGTCCGAGATTTTTTTTTAAATAGTTACAAAATACAGGCCATAGTGTCGAACTAAGTGTCGCGCTATTGTTGCTTTCCAGATTATTTGGCCTAATCTCTTGTTAATATCTTTTTAATTAATAATCTTCTTGTTACATAGACAGTATGTCGGTAAACGTTGAAGTTCTTTTATATGTCCTTAACAATATCTTAAGGTCGTTGTTGATCTATTTGATACATTGTTACTTGATTTTCTGCTCCATGTTATATGGAGAAGATCTGTAATAACTCAGTTCGACAGAACAATTGTTGCGTCGAAATCTTTATTTTACGTATGTGTACGTTTAAATATTATTTTGAAATCGTCGTGTATCGTTACGCATGAAAACATCAGCTCATTACTTAACATTCTATTGCAAAATCCTGAACCTTTCCCTGAATAGGCGCTCTTCGAGTAAAAATTTTCTATATTTTCTTACTTAAGACGAAATTAATCGAGGGCCTTTGCGGACATCAATAAAACCCCAGGCCATTGTTAGGAATGATTACAAGGATGTTTTTCAAGCAAATGTTAATTTTTATTACAGAAATACTCATTTATTACGTACTTTGAAGTATTTGTTGTTACGGCGAAGTCTTTTACAACGGGGCCAACACCGTTTTTTGTTTTTTTCCCTCTAAAATATTGGTGCCCCTTCTTTATAATTTAAACAGTAGGTAAATGTAGATATTTTAGAATAATTATTTTCTTCCTTAAATAAAATGAATAAAAACGTAATAAACGAGATGTGTCGAGTGTTTCGGCGCCTAGATTTATTCTGTACAATTGGAATGGCGAATTCATTAATTTAGTAACAATATAACAACAACGAATGAACGCAATTAAGCTGGATGTAATTAATAGGCGCAAATAATGGAACGCGGTGATTGATCAGTAATAGCTACTAGGTCTGATTGACGGTTTTAATTTTCTGCTAGAAGGTGTAGAAGGGTTGAAGGGTTGAACGGTTGAAGTGTGGCAGGCGCCTGAGCTTGTCACAGCTCGACAGGAAACGGTTAGGTCCTCAGGGCTTGCGGCCTTTTGATATCTACCAACGTATATTTTCACTGATAGAAACAAAAAGGGGAAACTGTTAAATTAACGCCAACGTTGAACGGCAACGCTATAACAATAACGTCAACCGCTCTCACATAACGGGTTTAATTTACAAAACCATTATCGCGAACGTACGAGCAACTTCTCATTCTATTGCCAATAAATTCACTTACCAGTAGCCTGTTGAAGGCTTGTTTAGCGTTCAACGTTAATAATACAGCAAAACGTTAATTAAATATGTAAATGCGGCAAGATCTAAATGATCGGCCACGGGGCTCGCAAATTACTTTTGTGAAGCATCTACTAAGTGAGTGTTAGACTCGCCACGACACCAGCTTACTTATTTTCGGACAAGAATGAAGTATTAACGCAAAACAGTTTTAAACGATTTTGCATTGTACGTTAAACACTTTAGGGTTTATATTTCATCGACGAGCGAGAGGTGGTTAGGTCGTTATTCGCTTGATGCCAGTCAATTATAACCTTCTATTCGATTTGATGCCCGTTTGGTCCCTTGGGCTGTTCGTTGCTCGTTTTGGCCAGCAAAGTTTAAATTAATTCTCGATTGATACATCACATCTCGCCAGTGCTGTGATTTTTAAATACCCTCAGGGACCGTTTCGTGACGTAGTGCCACAACAAATAGACTAATCAGAACTTTGACTTAGTCTTTTTGTATAGATAAAACTGTCTTAAGTATACTTATACAATGTTTAATATTAACAAAATTCATTCATAAACATTTTACATTATAGCAGTATAAAAAGAAATCAACTCTTATAATTGATTGATAGAATTAAACTTTTTACTAAATGTTTGATTTTCATTTTAAAACTTTTACATATTTCTTACGCTATTCCATTAAAATTTTTGTAATTAAGGTAATTTAAGACATGTGATACAATAATTTAATGTCGTGCCAGGACGAAACTCGAACCCAAAATTGAAGCTTTATAGCCAAAATTCACAAAAAGAGGCTTCCATTGCTTTTCATTTTACGCACCACTAATAAGTTGTAACATGAAATAGTATTCACCCTTTAAATTGTAATTCCTTGTTTCGATCGTACATACAATGCAAAGTGTTAATGAAATAATTAGGTGGGTTGTATGATAAATATAACCACTTTAAGCCGTCCATGCTTTCAATTTATAAACCGGAATTACACGTTCGTGTTTATATTGTATGCTATGGTCGACAGGGCCTGGCGAAGCTATGTGTTTTTTATGCAAATTTCATTTGGCCGCTTGATATTCGCAACCGACTGAGTAAATTCGCGACGAATCGCGTGTGACATTTAATTGACAAGTGAGTAAAATGTGAAAATTCATCGTAAATGTAGTGATATTGGCAGAACGATGTTTTCAATGCACTTGTTTTGATCGAGCCGTGCCAATGACATCTGTCAATATATTAAACAAACTTAAATAATTTAATTTTTCCACCCAAAGGGCTGATGCGATTCGCGGCCGCATTGGTGATAATAGTTAATTAAAATTGTTTTATGAAAACCGTACGTCCAAATTGGGAGATTAATATTCCGCGGTTATTGGATCACTGTTTTTATTGGGTAATAAAGCACAAATGGATTCACTAATTGGTCGCAGCATTGTCCAATTTAGTGTTGTCGTGTATTATTTACTACTTTCCACCTGTGGTTTTGAACATTTTAAAACTAAGCCAACAAAAGGAATTAATATTGTATTCAAAGGAGTATAAAACTTACAAATCTCAAAAATTCACATACTGGAAATATACTACCCTACTCTCACTTGTCGCTTAAAACTATTCTTGAGTTTTAGTGCAAAGTTAAGGTTACAAGCTCACTGACTGATTTAAGAATTTACGTCTTAGTCCTCAAGAAAAGAAGAGTACATTTGTTTGACTTCTAGAGAACTACTATATAAATTTGATTACAAATGGTAATGGATGGCAGCAATTGCTTACTATCAAAGACACTGCATGTTCAACTTTTATTTAAATTTTAGTAAAAATAATACAAATTTTAAATTCTAGTAATAATCTTATTATGTATAGCTCTGTCGTGAACGTAATCAAGAAGAGTTTTATCTTGAACTTATGCTGAAAATAATGATGCTAATCCTTATCATTATCATATATGATTATCTACAGGAAGTTCAAGCGCACAATACATAGTTTGTTTTTCTTGTATTTAACCAGTGGCCGTACGCTGATAATTACGCGTCTCTGGTGAACTCATCCCGTGCACCTGTTGCCTCAACGACACTAACTAAAATTTAGTGCCATACGTGTTACCGGCCCATCTTATATGCGACACTTGTGTATAATTTCGGGCGGTTAACCGATATTACGCAGCTGGGAACGCAACTGAGACTCGAGCTATGCATACATGTGTCAGAATCCTGGAGCATGTATTACCATTTTCCCTTACCTAAGTGCCTACGATGAGATTATGTATTCAATTCAGAGGTTTGTGGAAAATTTGTGAAATTGTTCCGGATTGGGTCTTCAAAATACTTCGTCTTTAATAATTAACTTAATATTCAAGTTCATACAAAAGGTGTGTGCTTTGAAGTATCTTTCCCTGCTTCTTCTCGAAAATAACACCTTATTAGTGGTATTTCATTACGTTCAAAAGTAGTTATAATAAAAATTGGTTTGAAATGCTTTATAAAAATACACGTTATAAATCTCGAATAGTCTGCAGCGAAGAGGGTTACGTTGTTATATTGCTATAAGATTTTTCGAAGTAACTTAAATTGTCTTTTAGTAAGCGTTATTCGGGATTTTCCGAGTACAATATATTAGAAACTGAACGAATATGTTTCGCTCGGAGGTGCATAGCAGTAATCCTATTACACTTTACTGTGTTTCGTTCATGAAGCGGCGCCCGAAGTCGACAGTAAAACTTTCATAGGATTGTTACATAGGAGTGAACTAAATAAAGAATAGTTATTCACCACCCGAGCCGTCGTGGCCGTCGCCTTTACGCCGATTTTATGTTGCATGAGCAAAATACTGCTGTAATTCCAATACGGGAAAATGTATATTACTCCGAATCCTCAGTAGAATCTGACAATGCGGGGATTTCTTTAAAGAGCCCCGGGCTAGGTGAGGGTAGGCGCGATTCGGGCTTGTTACATAAAAATCCAGTTATCGCGACCGAGGTCGACAGATTACTTTCTTGTTAAGAGGATGAAAACAAGAGTTCGTTTCAACGAAGAAATAAATATGAACATTTTAAGTGCCACGTTTTTTCTTATTCTGAAAATTCGAATAAAGAATTTTATTGGGAGATGCCCGATTTTTAAGGCAGAAACCTTTTATATTTTAGAGAATATCTCACTTATTATCTCACAAATTAATTTAAATTAAACCTTTGTTTTGCAATTTAAAAATAACAAGGTCTGCCATTCTATAAAAAACACCCAAAAAATATGCTCAAGTCAGCAACAGAATTTTTAAATAACTTTCCTATATTCAGAGTGGTCGCCGATACCGGAATAAAATGACAAAAGATTTTTGAGCGTCCGCCCGAAATAAATTTCGCTGGAAAAAATAATTTATGCAGTCATTACAGCACAGTCATAATAAAACCATAAAAAAACCTATTATTCGCAGTCGAGGAGCGAATTAAACAATACGCACCGCACGGTCGGACGACGAAACAATTCGCTTTATATTTCAAATTGTGCAAAAGTAATCAGTCGATTTATTCCTGTCGCCTCTGGAATGATCTCTCGGCTGCGGCGGCAAACACGCAATTTGTCCTGGGCGTTAAATCGACCACAAACAAAACGGGCGGCACTCGCGTCGCGCCATCATTCACCTGTGGTCGGCCATGATAATGAGATGGACCTACTGTTCAACATATTAGACTGATTGCAATTGTGCGCTGTAGGCACGGACGCGCGGTGTGACCACACCCGCATTCCGGCCGATTGAAATGCCGCCCTGCGGACAGGTGTCAGGATGTAACGGAATATCAATTTAAAAGATTTGCACAAGTGGTGCATTAAAACGACCATTATCGACTAAGAGTTGAATCGTCTATTATCGCATACAAAAAGAATTAAAGATTACATACTAAATATAAAATTTATCGCAAAGTGCTTTAAATTTCCGACCGTCAACTTTTTGCGCGATTTAAAAAGTGCCGATATGAGTCTCCGCGACGTAAAGCCTATTAATGCTGGGAAAAATCAACTTAAGCTTCTTAACTTTACTTGCCATTTAATCAGATTATGTAATAAAAAGATTACATAATAAAAAGTATTAAAGTGCACGAGCGTGCTACGGTAACCGACAGCCCATATTGGCGGTGCGGTCAACGAGGTAATGAGATGGGTTTGAAATTTCGCGTTCTCTTTGTCGAAATGTACTGCAATATGCGTTATGGTTGCAATTTCACACTAACCAATTTGCTACTTGGTTATAAGTTGTTTCAAAGAGATTAATAGCATACCCGCTTCACCATAGTTGAAAATTTAAATTGCTACAACACAAAATTTAAAGTAATTATTTTTATATATTATACCTAAACAGTAACTTCTTTTGATGAATTATTTGGTTACTTATAAAATTGTTAAAATGCTCATAACAAAACCCGTAATAAAATTTCAATATAAAATTGAAACATTTTTATAGCAAATAGCGTTATATTGTACTATAAACAAGACCATGGTCTCTCAATAGAATTCATAGTTTTTAACCGTTGACGTAAAAACACGGTTACAGTCCACCTAATCGTGAGTAGTTACTACCGTTCATTGACATCTGTAATCTAGCTTCATATAGAACATACATTCTACCAAAAATCGATAACAGATTGTTGCTACTCCTAACGATTAGGGCTTTACGTATAAGTGAACTACATTCTTCTACCGAAACGTAAAATTGCTTCACAGTAAACATAGACATACCGAATCGTGCACCGTAACTTGTTATTGTTTACCAATGTTTATTTTCTTTTTTTAATTTCTAAGCAACTTTTGAGTGTGAAAACTATTAAAATTTGGCATAGACAATTCAATGTAACCAATATATTATAAGAAAATCCAATAAGGACAAAAATATCCTTATCCCATATAACGACATTGCTAGCGACAGTAAATTATTGGGGCCATAAATAAAAGTAATTGTTCCAAGTGGGTCGGGATTTTTTCCATAATTTTATTATGAAAAAGTTAACGGGAGCCATTAGAGGTAGTATTTGGAATCGTCCGAACCAACTTTGGCGATATCCCACAGGGTATGACATAAAGAGATTTTCGTTTAAGCAACTTTGTAGGTACTAAATTAACGGGATAACGCTCTTTAGGCGCTAAGTTTTACCCGGTGTAATTAACTTGGTCTTAGTAATTAAGATGGTTAATAAATGGGTGCGTAGTAAGTCGCTTTGAGATAATTATGTCAGGAATCCTTTAATACAAGCAAAACAAGCGGTTTTGGCGTGTCGAAAGTACTCAAGTTATGTCTTAGTGAGATTTGTTACGGTAGTTTGAGTTAATCTTCTCGTCTAAGTAGACTTTCTCACGACTGAATAATCGTACATTGCCTTTATAATTATATTATCGGTATATTAAAGATTTCAGAGATATAAACACTATTTTTTAAGGAAAACAAAATGCGATATTTTATCTGTAATTTTAAAAAGTTTAGTTTTTAATCTGGCATGTACACGATATTAGAAGATAAATTATTGTTAATATTTTGTTTTAAAGCTTAACATTGTTTTTTTCTGAAATATTTAGAATTTTATTCCTAATCTAAATTCCTTATATTTTAACAAAATCATTCATTTATGCCTTAAAATAATAAGATATTTTTAAATTACTTTTCTAATAATAAATCATACTTAACCGGTTTTACACGTCGGGGTTAAAAAGGTAAAAAATATTTTTGTTGTAACTATGGCAGTAAATGAACATGCAGTCTATCTGATGATATTTTGGACATTAGATAGTCACTCCCATTATCATTTTCAGCAAGGTTCATATAGAATTTTACCTGAAGTCGAATGCAAATACTTTGTTACACTAAAAACAACATCGACTCGCAAAAGTAATCACTTTTTCTGGCATACTTATTATTCAAACATATAAAAATAAAATACAGTACATTACACTTCTACTATAAGACAGAAACATAGTGCTGCTGACATTGGTACTCGTTTGAGTTCGGCCATTTTCAAAACGTCATTTGTTCACTATCAAAATCGTAGTCCTAATTTTAACCTCAGAGAACCGTATAAAGGTTGCTACTTACTACATCTACTTCCGACTATCGTTTTCTAAATTTGAATCTAATGACGTCATTACAGTTGGACGGTGAATGTTGAGTGTAATTGCGGGTAGTTCCACCGAGCTACGTCGTCGTTCGTTAGGCTAGTCAGCAGTTTAATCTAACATGTTACGTTAGGCTGATGCAAACATCTTGCAAATGATTATGTTGGTTGCAACCTTTTAAATGCCCTACAGCTGGGACACTCTTCACAAATTGGGAGACAAGGAGCATACTTCATCACGCTGTTTCGAATCATATTGATGAAGATATCGGTTAGTGGTCAACTCATCTTTCGGACGCTTGTAAAATACACATAATTGTTTCTACAAGGTTTAATTAGTCATATATTGAAAATAATTGAGACTACTCAACGTGCCTTTTAAGGCACAGAAATGAGCCTGAAATTTGTCCACTGTTGGTCATCCATCCAACTTCATACTATGCTTGGCGGTTATTAACTTTTCTAATCGCGTACAATATATAGCGTCAGCTTTATTATTGTGCCTAACACTGGCTCGACTACACACTAAGTCCGCCCAATTTAACCGACATTCTTAGTACAACTGACTCAGGAACGTAGACTGATAATTTAATTGTTAGACAGATTTTGGCCCGTGCTGTATATAGTACGATTATGTTGGCCTCAGCACCGGCTCGGCTACGCACGCTAAGTATACCTCAATTTTGCACCGATAAGGTACTATACACCATATATGTGTACCCTCTACTGACTTTATATAAATTAAATGAAGTACTAAGGCTAGCATTATGTCGGTAGGTAATTAAAGCAAATATGACCGTAATAACTGAAATTAATATGCTCATTCTTGATGGCGTGTAGTAAATCATCGGGGGAACTCACGACCATACCTATTAAGGTCTATTTACAACTTTTATTGCAGTAAGACTTGAACGAATGTCTTGTGGAAGAATAAAAGGGGGCCAGAGGCTATTTAGGGGAAACTCTGCAAGGGTTGGAACTTTACGATGTCTGAACTAAAGAATTGATTCGTTATTTCGAAATGTTTTGGAAAACCAAATATTTTGGTGATAAAATTTGAATCTAATATCATTTCAAATATCTTATCATCATCGATGAATATTTTGATACGCATTAAAATGATCATTTAAAATTAATATCGTGTTAATATTTTCATTTGTGCAGAAGTGCGATGTAAAAAAAAAATAAAGCCAAGTCGTAATGAATTCAAATAGAGTGTACAACACTACAACACTGAAAGTATAAAATAGTAATTTCTTCAACTGGAAAAATGTTGACCATCATTAACACTAACAGAAAGGTTATTATCGACAAGACCGAGTGCCCGTAACTAGTCATAATAACAATGGAAGCCGTCATTTATCGGCACAAAGCTAATATGAAGCCATCGGTTCCATAATTACGACACCATACACTTATTTGTCGAGTGCCTCGCTTATTGTTCGGCATGCTGACAATGTGTGCTTGCACTATTTTCCCCAGTCTTGCTACTTCATCAGACTGAAAACGTGTAAACTATGTGTGAATAGTTTTTATTACCTAGTTTTCATATCGAACGCGTGCGTCTTAAGAGTAACATTAAGTTTGAAAGGTGGCAGAACTAGAGTTCGACCGGGAGATACCACCGCCGCCGTCTTAATCCAACGTAAAGCATTCCTTGTGTTTCAGTTGGAGAGGTGCGGTTGCCGGCTACACTTTGAAGCCAGGCGACCATATTAGTCCTCTGGAGTAGCAACGTATCTACGTTCGGCTCAGATAGGATTTCAGTCGTGTTTGTGGCTGTATGTGGACGTGCATTGGCTGCGACTACTTAACTTAACATTAGGTGGTTTGCATGCTCGTTTGCTACTCTTCTCACATAAAAAAGTTGATATGCTAGGCAAGAACCGCATGCCGGTGGCGTGACAGCAAATAGCACGACGCTCTGTTACGCCGCCATGGTCCCTCATTGTCACTGCTCTCTACTCTTTATCTTTATGTCACGATTTCAATGCATCTTATGATATTTTATGCCACATCTGCAATCATTTGTCATTGTTCAATTATTTTGTTATGTGGCTCTTGTTACGTTATGGAAAATATAAAAATAGCTTCCAAAAGAGGTCTCTTTTAAGGCTGGCAATATATCTGCTACTCGTTTAGTACTCCTAGTATCTGCAGCCGACGGTATACAGTTACTATTAAGTAACCTGTTTTGTTCCGCTTAAGTCCATAGAACTAACTTTGCTGACTACTAAGTCACAGTTGAACAAGTGCCTAACGATAAATGACTTTTCAATCGTATCTACCATTCACCTCAGAGTATGTCGTTGGGCTTTCCACTATGTCATTTCCCGCACTCTTTTCACCATCCTTTTCTAAGGCAGGTCCGTAGGAAGTGATTTGCTAAAACACACTCCTAATGTACATTGTGAAAGCGCTAGCTCCTTAATGCCTCATTGACGATCAATTCGAGGCTTCGATTTATAGCCATCCGTTCTTAAGAAGCTATTGTTGTTGCTTCCAAAGGAATTATAGGCTCGAATCGAAATGAAATTCCGTTTGGTTACATTAAAGTCAATAGTGACTGTTGATAGTATATCATGTTTTTTGTTGTATACTTAAATGTATGCCTTCAAGTTACTTAGATTATGTTTTGTCAACGCCTAAACTAAATTTGCGATGCATAAAAATATAATTTAATTATTTCTTTACATTGTACAAAGTTGATTCTGGCCGTTTAAACGCTTAGATCTTTGAAACTATAAACTATTAGACATTCTAAAGGGAGTCCGTGTTCATTCGACATGGAAAATAAAATAAGTTTTATCTGAATTATTTCGTTTTCAAGAATATTGATTAGTTCACAAAACAAAGTATAGAAGGGCGGGCTCGCGTCTTATTCAACCCAAATAACCTGAACATATCTAAATTGAAATCCGAGGTACTCCTAAATCTTCAAAGGGACGTAAATATCGGCGCACACTTTGGACAATTTCGCATAGATACCTAACGTGGAAAACAGAGACGCTAAAATGCTCCGAGTATTTTCTATACCACTTCTCGCCACTAACCCTCAGGGACGGGAATCTCCCACTAACGTGTAAATAGACTTATTGCAAACGGGAGATACGAGTATGGCTACCCGTCGACCTGTTAATATTTTAGTGCGGGTTATGAGGTAAATAAATAAATGGGTTGTTTTCGACGTATTAATTGTAATGAGTATTACGTAGTTAGACTTTTGCAGGAAGCAGAATTTAATCCGACTTTCAAAGTGCAACGCGAAATGGAACTACAAACTTCGGTATGGAAGCTTATTTAAATTTGAATAAGGATGGAAATGTATGTTATATAAACTGTTGAAAGGAATATTATTATAATTGGTGCGTCAAAGTTCCAAGGGTTCTATTA
Source organism: Phocides pigmalion okeechobee (assembly GCA_018251015.1). Classification (NCBI taxonomy): domain Eukaryota; kingdom Metazoa; phylum Arthropoda; class Insecta; order Lepidoptera; family Hesperiidae; genus Phocides; species Phocides pigmalion. Next base: position 12,817 of record DWON01000259.1, on the reverse strand, counting down.
TACAGGGTCTATATTCGTTGCTGAAAAGTATCAGTTGCACCTGATGTTCGGATGGAGCTTTTATTAAGGACCTTTGTGCATACACTTACCAAACAACCTAAATAAAAGGTAATATATATATAGGTACTGTAGCTGGCCTGGATAGGTACTGCCGTCATAATCCGCCGAGCAGTAGTCCTTGTGTTTTGTTTGAAAAAGTATGATTGCCGGCTACACAATACGGCTACAGCAATGCGAACATCTAAGGACTTACGGTTAGTATTTATTCGTACGATTGGACTTCATTTCGGTTTGAATTTGGATGTGGATATCTATGGGCTGCAGCGACTATTTAAGATCAGGTAGCCTGCATACTTCATTGCTACACCAAATAAACTAATACGGGCACTGGAAGTCTATGTATGTGTAAGTATAATACTTAAGGTCTTTTCCACTTATAGTCGCACACTAGGACTTCCTATGTCATGACTGTCATTGTTACATGAAAAGATGAGTACGCTAACTCCAAGACACAAGCCAGAAATCGTAATTCACAATTTATATAAACGTCTGGCTGGGTCGACTTGACCGCTGCGATACTTATTATGTATCAAGTAGTACCTATGACGTAGGGAACCTATGATATAACGTTATTAATAAAAAGATGAAAGAGCTTTTTTTATTAAGTGTCCTTTTTCTATAAAGGACATAACATTTTTTGTTCGTGCAACCTGTGATGTAAAACAGTTCCCGTCGTTCATTGACATCTGTAACCACCTTTGTGTACTCTTCAGGACAGTTCTCTTATTTGAACTCGATAAAATAAAAAAAAATATGATGAATATTTTGCGCTTGTAATAATCTTATTATTGCAAATTATAACATAATAAAGTAAATGAGAATTTAGAATAAGAAGAATCACCGGCTAGAACAAATCGTAGGAGATTTTTCCTAGTTTGACGTTCCTCATAGATGCATTCGTATTCCCGAAAACTTACGTAAATCTAAGATTAGACGAAGTAAAATAAATACAAGACGAATACTTCGCGGTTGCAACGATCTTCATGTCGCGAATTTCAACTTGATCAATGGCTATGAAATATATTGAATAGAATTTTCATAAAAACAACTCTAAATACAAAATAAGAATATACCTACAAATATTTTTTCAATAAAATGCTGACGTTGATTAATATCTTTTCCATTGCAAGCCGCACGTTGTAAAAAGAATTAAACAAGAGACAATTGTTGTTGAAACAGAGTCATTATAATACATACGCCTCGCAGCCTCCCCTAATGCAAACTGTATTGTACATAAGGATAAATTATATATGGAGTTTTAATGCACTGAATCTTGGTTAGCGATATTGTTTGCTAAACCTAGGAATGAATATTTGAATGTCTAAATTTGTTTTGATATTAACGATATTACTTGTATTCGCTTCGAAAAATGGATTCGCTCTTTAAAATGTATTATTTGTAACGTCTGGGCCATATAAAATTTTCTTTAAAATGTTATTGAGTAGAATTAATACATTTATTAAATGTATCAAGTAAAGACAAAGAGATAATTTAACAAAGTAATTTGCAGGGATTCCTTAAGTATTTGAGGAAAGTTATTATAAGGTTACTTTGAAATTTGGATTTCGAAATATATTTGAAGTAAAAGTGAATTATCTACATACAAACTCTATATCAAATAGGATTGAAGTCGTTCATACATTTGTTGCTACTCCTAAAGACTAAGATGGTCGCCTTGCTTTTAAGTGCAGCCGGCAACCGAATCTCTTCAACCGAAACACACGAGTTGCTTTGCATAGGATTATGAGGATGGTGACGGCACCTCCTCGGTAGAAATATAATTCACACTTGTCAAAATAACTTTAAAGATTATGCGAAGGAACTGCCAATTGTAGCCATAATTTAGTATTAAGTAATATAGTAATTTACTCTGTCACCTCGAATACGTTTAGTATACATTAGGCAGGTTATAGTTTATGCAAATGCTTGGCGGCTGGCGTGATTACGGAGTGGTCCCGCGAGGTTCGGTTCCCACTTTATCTCATATGCATCACGCCAGATGCATTCTCAACCGCGGCGTCCCTCAGGACCATGCGTCGGTTCAACGGAGCGATACTACCTACTCGTATTTTGTTATATCTACTTGTATGTGGCCGTGTAACCTTCTATGTTTTATATATAGGGAGTGGAGAAAGATAGTATGGAAAATTGTATATTTTTAGGTTTTCATCGCTAAATATCGAAACGAGAATCCCCTCATATTTCGTCATGTCCTTCTGTTTATTTGTCCACATGTCACAGTGATTTTACTAGGATACTATTTGCGTTACAGAAAAATGGTAAGCTGTTGTTTTTTTGTAAACTTTTGGAAAATGTAGTGATATTATAAAAATAAATTACGTACATGTAAATACGCTGTGAAAAATCGAAAGCACACAGCTGTGTGGGATATTATGGGCTTTAAAAATGACGCAGAGGTTTCTAAATATTTTTACTCAAATCTCTGTGAGATTTTTGTTTTTAGTATCATAAATTTTGTGTCCTCCCATCTAACTTTCGAAATAGAAGAAACAACAATTTTATCTACAGATATTATATCATCTAGTTATGTTTCCAATAAAGGTATTATTCTATGTAATTGAATGAATGCTTAGTATTTTTGATAAATCATTATTAAAGAAATGCTTGCTGTGAATATTAAGTTAATATTTCAAGAGAAACTAATATGACACTATCAAATATTGTAGTGTATCTTATGCAGTAAGACTTTACGTGAATAAAATAATACTATATAGTACCAAAAACACTGCATAAGAGCCTAAATTCTTGAGCACTGCAAATAACAACTTAAGTTTAAGTAAGAAACAAAAACAATAGGGAAGTATCAAACAAACTTGGTAGCTTCAATAGAATAATGAACGAAGTCCACTCAAAGCGAACATTGTTTTAAAGTGAATTAAGTGTAATACACGTTATATTAACAAGGGCGGTTCTCCACAAGATGCATCTGAGCTTAAAGTATTCCCGTTCTCCCCACGGAGGCTGCCACGTGCTGCCACTTAGCACTCGCTGAATACACATTTAAACACACAAAATCCTACATACAACTCTTATATGAAACGCGCAAAGATCAAAATCCTTTGTTCCTAAGAGCGAAGTAAGACGGCAGACTGAGTGTCTGCCTCAACCGAGAGCGCTTCTTCAGAAGCTTTAACGGTACGTATTAGAATTGCCTTGACGTGTACAAAAATAGTTGAATTGAAGTGCTCCGAAGATTCTATTCGGAACAAATAAAGACGCTCTCGGATTTAAATAAATGTAAGAGCTACATTAAAGATTCAAAATATTGTTAACATATAGAGACTGGCTATTTTCAGTAATGTATTTTAATAACTTAAACTTTACATTTTAGATATTTTAAAGGTTTCGTAAGTATTGAGTATATTTCAGCATAGCAAATAGGTTTTGTTTTGACGCAATTGAACGATGTTTTACGTGTGTAAATATGCCAAGAAATATTAAAAATGTTTAAATTGTAAAATTAATAGTTCAGTATAAAAATATGTATTGAGGTCACTAATAATTAATATTATTTTAAGTTCATTCTCGACAAACCTAGGAAAACATTCATTTCACTCAGCCATAAAGTATCTTATGAAGCGAAAATAAAAAACGAACGCGAGGGAATAGGCGGACGACTTTAGAAACGCGTTGAAAGAAATTTTATGGAGCCGGGCGAAAACGATCGCCATTTATGATTCACGCAATAGGCGTCTTTACACATCACGAATGTCGAATGAAATATAGATAACACTACTCTTATGCAAAGTGAGAGGTGAAATTTTCACGGTAGCAAGACACGCACTGGAAGAAATGTGTCCCACCGGCGCGAGGTGGCTCGTGCGACCAAATGGAATCCGCCCGCCGAGATTGGTTCCGCTAGTTTTTTTTTTCTTTAATATTTATGAACTTCGGTCTCACATGTCGCGTTTTACCTTCGCGTAATGGCATTTGCTTCAAGCTTCGCTACCGTTTTGTGTGATACTCGCGTGAAAACATCCGCACGGCGGATACATTTTCGGCTTCGAATATTGCTTAACATTTCTGTTTTGTAACAGAAGTAACCAGTGTGTAATCCACTTGATGTTAGGATACTACACCCATTACAACGCTTAACCAATTTCGAATAGTTTAATTAAGTTTTGTTTATCTTAGACGTAACGAATATGGAGTCCATTAACCTCAAAATTCAAAGACCTGCCGAGAACTGAGATAATTAACCGATTTTGACGGCAGCGGTTGTATCTTTTCAAACTACATATTGAAATTGTTACTATTGATAAAGCTAAGCTCAATATGGAATACAGTGTAAAAATGGGTATGGATATCTTAAAATAAGCCATTGTTCAATTTGAACTATAAGTACCGTTTTTCTTTGTTTTTTTTTTTTATTTCTTATTACTTTTAATTTTTCTATCGTTCTCGTTACATTTATAATTAAAACGGATAATGGATGTAACAAAATAAAATTAGTCCTTGAATTCTACCCAATACTTAGATATGACGTAGGCACATTGAAATTTAATATTTAACTCGTTTAAAGCAGAGAAAAATAATTTAAGAAGACAATAGCAGATTTAGAAAGGGGCCTCCGTTAATTATTTTTTCAACCAAACGCGGTCATAAATAAACGTAAGGGTGCTATTAAACGCATTATTCGCGCATATTTAATGTACTGAAAAGGCTAAAAGGTTTTTATTTTTCGCAGATTCAACAGCTTCATATAAATAAAAATCACCCTTAAAAGTAAGTCTTTATTCAACACCTGATTTATAAACAAAACGAGATCAGGGCAGTGGATGGATAGCTATCGCAAAATGTCAGATTTAAAGCTTTTTGACGCAGATTGTTTTATCCGAACGATGAATCCCTACTTTGTATATCGCACAAAAATGTTATCTAGATGTTCCCCATTGAGAGCATGTGAAAAGAATTCGTGCTACGTAGCGTGGAAGTTATCGTACAATGCATTGGTGAAACTCCGAAAAATTCATAATATCAGTTTTCAGTACGCTCGTCTCTCCGTCACAAAAAACAATTTCACGCACGTAGAGCTGCGGGCGGAATATAACATGCCTAAAATAAAACTCGGTATTGTTGTTAGGCACTTGTAGATTGTACCTGGTACGCGCTGGCATCGATGGAACTAGTAGATAAGGGTCTGTGTGCCGTATAGAGGTGAGCGTCGAACCAAAACCGGTAGTTAATTTGGTATGTTAATAAAGCGAGCGATTTGATTTTTATTAAGGATCAACTAACTTATACTAACCACTAATTTACTATTTATCGAAATAAAAACTTTACTTATAAGTAACTTTCGAATTGATTGTCAGGAAGAAAGCATTCATTGATAAAGTAATTTATGATTCTAAATTACTTTGTGGTTCATTAATTTATGGTTGCCACTTTACTCACAACTGAGGCGATCTTAGTCCTGAGGAGTAGTAACGCAACTTTCACTGTCTTCAAGTGGAACTCTTGTTTTATATAGAGTTTATTACAGATTTACATGAACGGCACTGACCCTTTACTATTCGTTTTATCTCCGTTAACTAAGTTCTTTTCTTTAAATATAATAAAGGTTTTGTAGACATAATTTTTATAATCGAACTTTTTGTTCAAAATCAAGGCATCAAGTAGACTTGGCCATACGATATTAAAGTTATTGAATACTTTAGTATACTTTTCAGCCATAAAACAAAGGTCTAAGTAGAGCGTGCGAGTTATCAAAGTAAATTTTGCGTGTCTGAAGTAAGAGTAAAAAACCTTGCAAAGTAGTACAAATTTGGAAGACTTCGTTTTTATTACAAATTAGCGCATTCGCGTTCTCTAGTTAAATTCGTACTTCGTAGTTCAGTCCCACTTTCTCTTCATGTGTCAACCCTAGACCTCTAGAATAAGGACCTAAACAGATCTAATTATTTACCAAAAGCTATGATATATAATAACACTAATGCTTCACACGCAGTCATTGAATTTTTCAATATTTAAATTCTAACTTTCACTATTCTTTGACACGAACATTTTAAAGTAACTCAACGCTAAGAATCATTAGAAGAGAATGTCTGTATTTGCCTACATTATAGCTTAGTTTGTAATTCCATTAGTGGAGTCGATTTGATTATTGAGATTAATAATTGAATAGGTCGAAATCGTCGTCTTGTGGGTCGCTCGGTCACATCGAGAGTGGGTTACCGCGAAAAATAGATAATAAAATGTATTGAAATGGCTGTGGGCCGGCTTATCCGGTTGAAAGTCAATGAATATTTGATTTCAATTTTTTTCCCGACGTCGCCGTGAAGTATTCACGCCATACCTAATTTGATTTTCGCCATTCCGGCCGTTCGCCGGGGCAGTTTGCATTCATATTCAGCCTGAATACGCGTTTGAGTTGCCTTTGCTCGGGTTTGATACAAATAAACAGCGGATATTTTTACATTTCTTGCCAGGATAACCCGACCCAACTGATTACGTTTCGGGGATAATAACCCGGTAGTATCGGGCTGGTATAGACATTTTTGATATTAAAATATTATGCGTACATATTCCTAATGCAATTGTATTATATTAATAGAATGATTGCCAGAATTGCGTATATACGAGTACGTGCCATTTTATTCATGAAAACTAACAAAAACTACTCATGTATGCAGTACAAACATCGACTTGTTAAGTCTGCAAAGGAGTACGGACTAAATATAATAAATTATTGTATTTTTTTATTAAATGACTATCTATTTGATACGTTATTCTAAGCCATAGTTGACAGTGCCATAGAATCATACTTTCTTCTTCTACTTCTTCGACAGTAAAATGTTGCATTTGCTGTCATAGTAGTTATAAGAGATTAATGTAAAGCTTTATATCCAATGATTTCGTAGAGCTAAGCACTTCAATGTGATAAGGTTTTTTTTTCTTTGTTTGTTCTAATTACAAAGTGAGGGACCTCAAATATCATCCAAATGACACGCAAAGGGCGTGAAACTTGGAAGCGGGGCGAAACTGATGATGCGTTCTGTTTATTATTGCCATTGTAACTAAGTCCTTTTTCCCTTGTCTTGTGATAAAACAGGATTCGTTTTTGCGAACTTGCATAAATGACGGCGCAACGATATTTCACCCAGGCTGAATATTTGGGTCAACCTGTTTTTGTGTAATGGGGATAACAAAAGTAAATTTAACATTGTATTTGGTGTAACTGCTTCTAGGGAACCTTCGTCGGCAACAAAAGATGGCCGTCCTTGATACGATTTCCGTGAATTTAATTAAAATCTTACGCGTTGTGGGGATAATGAAAGCAACTGATTACATAAGTCCCAGCTTGCGGTGCTTAGACGCACAATTTATTTGCTTGCTTATGTCAAAATGATTAAGGTGCGCCATCTGCCGCAGATTCATTCAAATATTCCTCGCCGTCTTAATTGATTAACATACGCAGTATCTAGTTGGAATATTAAACTCTTTTGATGGAAATAATCTGAGCGGAAATATAAGATAAGATAATCTGACATCTGGCATTTCTCTGGAGTATATTGATTTTAAATATAACGTTACTCCTAGAATAGTTTATGTGTGTCGTGGAAATATTGATGGATTAAACTGTTGAAATATTATGAATCGACTACAAAGTTTACAAAAGTAAAGTAAAAGAGAATGATTAGATTGCATTAGAACATATTACATAATTTACACATTCTAACCATGTCGACGAGACACTGGTTAGATCTTTAGCAACAGAGTCAATCAGAGTACCGATAACAAATAAGAAGGCTAATACAGAAATTAAATAGTGCAAAAATTGTAAATCTGTGCATTTAAAAGGTGATAGAGCCGTTAGAGCTCGCCCGGGGCGGTACCACCGCTACCCTCATAACCTGCCGTAAAGAATCATGTCCTTCATGTATTGTGTTTCAGCTGGGGAGATGTGGTTGCCGGATGCTTATTATTGGAGGCGAACATCTTAGTCCTTAAGAGTAGGAACGCATCTGCTTCCATCCTTAAATAGAACTTCTGTTCTGTTTGAGTTTGGACGTGGTTGTCCATGGGCTGCAGCGACCACTTAACATCAGGTGGCCTGCATGCCCGTTTCTTATTCTTTCACAAAAAAAATTGCTTCACAGCACAAATTCTTTCACAACTCAACGTTACAATATTTATAGTCATTTCAATATTCTTTTATTATGTAACATTTGTAATAATACATTACATAAACCTGAAGAAAAACATTAGATTGTTTGGCAATGACATAAAGTTTTATAAAATTGGTTGTTGATTTTAATTTATAGTAGACATAATCTATATCTGCTTCTAAAATTTCTGTCACATGTAATTATTAAGTGAAAAAATATATAGCACTGAAAAAAATCGAATCTTGACATTTCCACCACTGTTTTACAACGAAAAGAAATATACACATTTCACGCCAATTTTCACTTTCGACACTACTATATAAGACAACAATACCGAAAAATCTTCGCGTAGAAACCATATATTTTATTCGGGCGTCGATTTGTTATTTATTAGTCGGGAATAGTCTGAACACGAGGGGGGAACGAAAATAGTGAACCTGTTTAGTGATGTTGATACCTCCAACCCACGTTTCGGTACGCTACGTACCATTGTTGTTCGAAACTTATCTCTCGTTTTTCCTGTTACCATAAAAGAGGTTCAGTTTTATGTGTAAGAAAACATTGTTAAAATTATTAGCAACTTCGTACAAAACAACGTCGTTATTTACACTACGGATTGGTACTATCGTTACTACTTTTAAACTTTCTTATTTTTTTAAAGTTAAATTAAAAACTCGACAGTTTCAGTAGTAGTAATTGATTTAAATGAGTTAAAAACTGTTTATAAACTAATGTAAGAGCGGCTTCATTTCGTATTTGATTCAAAACTTAAATGTAAATAATTAGATATATCGGGATAAGTCAAGTACGGCCATCTAATTTCAAACTTGGGAGAACTCGTACTTCAATAACTTAATCTTAGTCCTTAAGAGTAGGAACGCATCCGTGTCCATCCTTAAATAGAACTTCTGTTCTATTTGAGATTGGATGTGGTTGTCTATGGGCTGCAGTGACCACTTAACATCAGGTGGCCTGCATGCCCGTTTCTTACTCTTTCACAATAAAAAAAAAATAGAGACCCAGACACTTAGATGGGTGGTCTATAGACTAAACCTTTAAATCAAATTATTAGGTTAACAAATTATTAGGGCAGTAACCTGTAAATGATGATTATAATTTAATAAAAACTGGTATTAATTGTTGGGAACATGTGAGTCACTGGTGTGTAAAGAAAAATTGACATTATTTTTTCTAATGTAAAATGCAAAGCTTCGGAAGTTTCATTTGCAAGAAAAACATGGAGACATGACAGCTTGTGCGTGCCTCCCTCAACCATGTTACGAGGTGGTTTATACTTTATATTATGTTTCGTGTTTTATTAGTTTTAGATACATAGGTATTAGAAATGCTATAAAGATTTTATTATATATATTTACAATTTTATTACTATTGTAAAATGTTTAATAAGTATGACGAATCGTAATGAAATGAAATGAAGTGAATTTATTTTGGATATGGGCACTTACAAGCGGTCAGTTACATTTTTTTTTGTAATTAACTTAGAGGTTCCGGAAGAAACTCAGCGGAATTATTTTTATTTATATTTGTTGTTATCATCTTTATCAATATTTCCTTTTTAAAATGATATACTAGTAATATAAAAGTAGAATAAATTAAAAACCTATCCTTCATATTAGAAAGCGTGGTTTAATGCTGAAACGTGGATCATCTTTAGTAGAAAGATAAATTTTAACCCTTAGTTATAATCGAATTAGATTGTAAAAAACGAAAATTCGATTTTTTTAAGTTACTTTCTTAGTAGTAAAGATTAGTAAGTAAAGATAGAAAGTTAGTAAAGATGTTATCGTTTAAATTGAGTAACGAAATATTTTTTAAGGTATTTCAAATTGGATAGTCACCAAAATAGTACAAACATCAGTCTAAGCTATTATACATAAATTGAACTAATTGTTTTTTACTTGTACATCATATTACAACTAATAATAGGTATTTATGAGAGTAAAGTAATCATTTGATTACAGATGATAAACAAAAAATGAAGTTCTAAAATCGAAGAGTTCTGCAAATAACGAAGCTGCACTCGTGCCGCCTACGCACTAGTAAATAGTGAAAATGGAATGGCAAGACCTTTTATACGATTGGAAATGGCTTTGGATGGTAGACGAGTATGTACCTGGACGGCGTACTAGTAAAATAAATACCGACATTAAATACGGTGGTTCCGACATTCATCATAGTGCGGACAAATCATCATGAGTAAAATGAACAGTCTACAGAGAGACGCTGGATTAAAAAAGTCATTGCTTTTTTTTTATAAATTATTTGTAGTTTGTAACCGTGATATTAAAAAGGACTATTTTTCTAACTATTATGCTTCTCTAGGGTTTTACTGATGAATAAAATGTTATGGTCAGAATGTTTTTCATAAACCAGTAAGTTTGGCATTACGTGATTAGCACTTGTTTGTGTGCGTCGGCAATATAAATGAAAAAAGTCACTTACCTCTGTGCCTATTGGTCTGTTTGTCGAACATTAGCATGGCGTCCTCAATCTGCAACAAAAAAAGACATATAAAGTAAAGTTCAAATCCTGAAAAGATCGCGAGGAAAAATAGCGAAAAACAAGGGCGTCGTGCGCAATTTGAGCCCCGCCCCGGCAATAAAACACTCCGGCGTTGTAATAACGAATAAGCACCGGTACAGAGTAAACCACATGCTGTAAATAAACTTTGATAAGCGGGGGCGAGCAGGTAATAACGTATTCATAGAGAAATAAATGGAAAGTCGGCGGTAAGGACACGCGAACAGAGATGCGCTGTCACAGTTCACCCGACCAGTTGTACACCGAAATTTGGCCACGAAGGAACGTTTTTAAAACTCCCCATTCGCTACCAAAACCCCGGTAAAACCGAACAAGCGAAATTGCATTGTAATATTAATGTCATCGCCACGCACGACTCTGATATACATGTGACGTAATTATAAATTCGTTCCTTATCAAATTTTCAGGCGCCGCGCACGAGACGTGTCACGGGAAAGGTTCGGGAAGAGATGACCCACGTTAAAAATATGAGTTCGTACAAAAACGGGTTACGTTCGGTTTGACAGGTGAGGGCTCTAGGGTTTTGTCTGGCGAAGTCGCCAGCGTAGCCCGCTCCCTGGGGCGACATTACGCGGGAACTCGACGCAACGCACTCCCGATGATCGACGTCGAATACCCGTAACAGGTGACCTTTCCCTGAATTATTCTTACCTGTAGAAACGTTTGTTTAGTGGTGATTTGTTTGAGCGAGAATTGTTAAGCTTTTGTTTGGGCACGCGTGAACTTGACGACCCTCCTTTGTGGTGAATAAAAAATTTGATACAATATTGAGTAGACTGAAGTTGGCACTTTTTTTCTAGCCTTCGCACCTTTTTACGTTTGGGCAATGTTACGGAACACGGATAGATTGCCACGAATTATTTCTTTCTCTTCATACTTGTTTGTAGGTATATTTTTGTTTCGATGACATTTTGTTTAGGTTTTATGTTTCTAATTTCGTTTGTGGTTAAAAATATCTTATCATATTCCTTTACGACCGAGTTGAAAGTATCTTAAATATTTTTTTACATTTGAGGTACATCAACTTTCATTGTACGTTAAAGAAGAGATGGCAAACACAAATAAAAATATTGCATTTTGTCATTGAGAGCTGTTATGTTTTTATGGTTTTATTTATGTTTTTAAAGGTTGGATAACTATATTTCAACCGGGGAAGTATCACCGCCGCCCTCATAGTCTGCCGTAAAGCATGACTTGTGTTTCGGTTGGAGAGGTGCTTCACGCAGATTATGAGCGGCACTGGTACCTTGCGAGTCGAAGTATGGTTCTACCATTTGCTAATAATTTACATACATAGATGTCTAATACAGATCTCCATATAGATTTTATATAGCTATATATATGTATATGATAGATATGATCATGTCAACGAATACAATTGTGTGAAAACAGAAGTTTCGGAATTTAAAAAATTGCTATAGCATAACTTTTTAGAATAAACAAATTTTAATATATATAATTACCACTGTGGTATGTTATTATGTTAACAAAAAATTTGTGTGTAATGCAGCTTTACACAGATAAGGAATTATATGAGATTCCTTCGATTTTGTAAAGTACATAAAACAATTTTCTAATAGCGTAGAAGATATTTTTCTCCACTCTTACTTATAAATTAATCTTACGCCACTCAGTTATTACTTGCGACTAGATTTTATATAGCATTGCAATGTGCAATAAACGCTTAGCAAGAAATGAAATTCTTACTACATTCTTTGCGTTTCATTATACCGCGGTATTACAAAAACTACACACACAATGGATTGAAGAAAATGTATGTGGGTTTTAAGATGTGGAATATGTTATAATATTTCTACGCGATACAGTTATTAAGATTTGTAGTTTTGAAAATGATGTTTAGTATTTTTTATTTTACATGCCACATTTGTGTTTTTTTTTGTGAAAGAGTAAGAAACGGGCATGCAGGCCACCTGATGTTAAGTGGTCACTCCAGCCGATGGACAACCATGTACAATGTCAAATGGAACAGAAGTTCTATTTAAGGGTAGACACGGATGCGTTCCTACTCTTGAGGACTAAGATGGTCGCTTCCAATAATGTGTATC
>DWON01000258.1:0-38016 GCA_018251015.1 Phocides pigmalion okeechobee | reverse complement strand
GGCGCGGCGCGCATTACGCGGCGGGCCACTCCTTGCTAAACTCGTTGGCGTTGAAGTGTTTGGGCGCGTGGTGCGGGTGCGCGTGCACACCTGGCGGCTGCGCGCCCGCCGAGTGGTACTCGCCGCCGGCGCCGTAGCCGCGCGACGCGCCGCCGCCGTACGACGAGCCCTGGGGCCCGACGACACACGTTACTAGCCGGCACCGCACGCGCTACACGCAGCCGACCGACCGACCGCGAGGCGTGCTCGACCCGCCCCATCTCATACGTTACCATGTTGCCTACCGCCTACTTTTAACTTACGTCGAGAACGTCCTAGCGTTCGTGAAAATGCATATAAATTTAAACGTGATTAAGTGCTAAACGCTTCGATGGGGCCGATCTCGCGCCGGCGGCTTCTGACCGGACGATTTGTCGTCAAATTTATAGTTATATAGTTTCGAATGACTTATATGAGGTAAATTTATTGCTTCCATGTTGACGATTTATCTGACGATAAACCGTAAGGCGTTTCGGCTAGCGGGCGCGCCCGGTCGAAGCCTCCGATCTATGCGTTTTTGGTAGTTCGGGGACTATCTTGTGAGTATTAAAGTGAAAAGTACAAAAATATAAATTTATTAAATCGAAACGGAATCGAGGCTTCGACTTGAACGCGCCCCAGTGCCTGTCGCGGGAGATCCGCCTGCGAACTTTTCATTACATAGCCATTTTCAAATACCATAGAACATTATTTGAAGTCCACGAACGTCTTCACCCCCGCGACGGCACGGTAGTTTTGTATATATATGCTCTCTCGTTACATTTAACATAATAACCGGATATCATCTCTGAACACTTAAAGTACAGCTCTTAATATTATTTTATCGTAAAAATTATCTATTAATGAACCTGTAACAATATGAAAAATCCAAATTTTACTAATTTGTACTTTAAATGCCAATTTACAAGTGTTGAGATGAAACAAAGCGATTGAATCATCTCGCACGACTACAAAATGCAACATGAATATAGAATGGAACTAAGGTAAGCTTATAACTAGTGCGGTGCGATGCCTTTTAGGTGAGCCCGCGTAATCGTCGCTAAGACCGAACCGTCCATAGTGAGAAATCCCCAGTTTCGCGACATTCCCTCATCCGAACCCACCCTTATCTCTAATTGTCTTTCTGGAGGAGCCACTCTTGTGGGCCCTGATCAACCAACTGGAAAAGAAGAATTACAAGACATCAAAGTCCCACTCGCCACAATACTCCTGATCTTTTAGCGGTATTATGTAAGTAGCGCAGAGCGTGAAGATGGACCGGGCGAAAAGCGTGTGAATTATCCCCGAGGGCAAATGAGTCGGGAGGGAACGTCGGAGGGGAAGGGAGTGGTGATGAGAGACCTTCAGCGAAACTTTAATAGAAGATAAATCTTGTTGATTTTTCACTATGGATAGCGGGAAAGTGTCGGCCGCGAATGCCGGCCGCGGCGGCGCGCGGACCGCAGCATAGCTCGGGAAATCAAAAAGACATCGCACATTGCTCGCCACCGAAACATGCGGACGGGCGGCGTCGATGTCTCCGATAAACTCGTCAACAAGCGTCCTATACATCGGAACACAGCACACGGATGCGGGAGGCAAACTAACTATGGGCTCTATGGTATAAACTCATGCTGCATGGCGGCTGCAAGTCTCTGCTCGTTTGTTTGCATTCAAGTGACAGGTATTTTCGCTGAATTTCGCTCTTTCACCATTGTGTCGTCTCGTCGCGCTTTCATTCGTGAATCGCAAACAAACTCGAGGCAAGTACAACCAAATTGAAGTTGGCGACAAAACGAACTCGTACCGTTCACTCTCTTGTCGCTCGCTCATTCGGTCTACGTTCTCGTCGGTGGACTAGGGATTTATATTATGATCTTTCATGCGCTCTTTCAAACAAAAAATCACAACAAACAATTGTAGAAATGGATGCGGGTCGAAATCAAGAAAAGCGAGGGTGAAACGGGATAATACGGGGATAGGAGGGATGCAAGCCCCGAGGGTTAGAGCAAAAAATAAAATAATCAACTTGGCTGTACTTTTGTAGGATGCATCAAACACCCACAGCGTTTTGCTATGAGTATATACAGTGCCGTACCTGGGATAAGTGGTTGTTGTAGCTTCATTTTTAATACATTGCAATCGTATAGCACGAACTTCAGGTAGACTTACACTTATCCAAGATGCAGTGGTCGAAAATATTTGTTTGCGATTTGTGTAATAATGGATGGAGGCAGACGTAAAACAAAACAAAAGAAAAAGAATGTAAAAGAAAACAAATAGTAAGAAAAACATGATTTAGATGAACATCTTTTAAGCAACAAAACTGAATCTATCCATTATGTTCTATGGCATACTAATAACAAGCTGATATTGATATAGTTCAAGTAGCAGTGATTACCGGTTACATTGTGAGGCGGCTGCTATCCATCCATCGTTTCACACCGCGACCTACTGACACAGCTCGTGTTTCAACGTGATACATTTGCAATTTTAATAGACCATTCTTTATCACTTTCTAGACTACATTGAAACACGACACTGCAATTTATCGGAGAAATCGAAGTAAGCTGTCCAATCGTATTTGCGATCGTTTATTTCTCAATTGGATGACGAGTTATTATGATAAATAACGAAGAACAAAATTGATATATTAATAATAAGATTATAAAAAAAAAGCAACTGAACTTTAATAGAAGTAATCCAAGCAACACAAGTTTTAAAGTACTTAAAATTAAATGAATTTATATTAAATGAAAGATGTGGGGATGTTTAATGACGATGACAAGAGATCACGGATACAATTGGACAATATGGCGTTACTAGCGCGGATGACGCGACACTTACAAATACATTTTCTAATCAAAAAAATCTGTATTACGAAAATGTATTTACATGCCTGTGTGCATGCCTAGAGCGTGTGTATTTTCTAGAATACAAAATACACGCACCTAGCACAAACCATACCGTCACCAGATTCAAGCAAGGTAAATGTTTTCAAACACACTTCATTATGTAACAGTCTTATGGTTCATGCCAGGTCATAGGGGAATGCTGCGAATGTTATGTTCATGTCGATTCTGTTGTACAGTCTATATAGCATCAGACTCTAAAACCCTATGGTTATTAATTACAGGGAAAAGGTATTTTCAAATAAATTGCAACTTATCTTCTTTTAGAATCGAATAAATTGAAATGTTTTTCTCTTAAATTGCTATAAAGACGTTACAAATATGCAAATGGATGATTCATTATCTTAATTGTTAATTTAACTTCGGCCAAAACATCATACGGGGTTCATTGTCACCTTTGACTGATAACTTCGTTTTCACCCAAAGATACAGTATATTTGGCATAAGTTGTGGATAACATGTGGGTTAATTTTAGATGTTTACTTCGAAGACTGTTTGTCATGATTAGAAGCGAAAAATCCAAGGCATGGAGGTTATAAACAATGGTTTGGTGATGTAACATGGATTCGGTATGACGTTGTTGATGGTTGGTTCGGATTTGGTATTCAGTGAATATAGATACAGTGTACATAATGTACGATTTTAATCTAATATCATCGCGGAATTTATACATTTTACTCTGTAACGGATACTCATGATTAACGCTTTTCAATTGCCCATATTTGAGTACCCGTTATATAGTAAAAGGTGTACATAATTATTTTCAGTATTTATTTTTATTTTCTTCATTGTATTGAATAAAGAGTTGTCTTCAAACATATTAGTTAGTCTGTCACAATAGTTCACTTCGTACCAAAATACACGTACGAGCGCATCATAAATCCAATAGTCAGCTCACTTACATAAATATTCCGAAAATGCAACATTTGTCAACAATCGTCTCTTAATATTAATGATTTGCAATTCATATACATAATTTTGATAATTTAAATACTTATAATAACTTAAAATTTAGCTAACAAATAGATAATTGGAAATAAGTTCTAATTGAGAATATTATTATTTTCATGGAATATTACAAGATTGACAAGGATAAATTGATAGAAAGTTTTGAAACATAAGTTTGGGAAACAAAAAGTAACGGCAAGTACAAACAGTACAAAATGTAAATGAATAACATTTATTTCGCATAGACCAGTGCGGACACTTACAAAATGTAATTTAGGGTCTGTGACGTCATGAAGTTGACAGTGCTGCACTGATCATCACAATTTATCAATGACATGAGCAAGTGAGGCCAAAGATCGGATGTAGGCGCGCGCGTACGTGCACGTGTAGGCATCGGTGTGGGTGTGGGTCGAGGTTTATGTGGGGTGTGGCGTGCGTGTCCCCAGTACCTGGTCCTGCTGGTAGGCGGGCGGGTACTGCTGGTACGTGGAGTAGTCCGCGGACGACGACTTGGACAGCGCGGCGGACGACAGCGCGCCCGTGAGCGCCGGCGCGCTGGCCGCGCCGCCCGCGCCGCCGCGCCCGTACATCTCGCCGCTCTCCGACAGCGGCACGTACGAGCCTGCGGGCCCACACACCGTCACTCCACTCGCCTCCACTAGGCTCCACGTTGAAATCGACAAACGTGCTTACTAATACGTGGCAGTTTGTAGTAGTTAATAAATTTCGAACGGGGTGATAGTAAGCCTTCATAATTCACCCTGAAGCAATTTTAGCGTTTCGATGGACAGGTGGGGTTGTCAGCTCCATAAATATCCAGCATTTAAAGTCACCAATCCAGTACTGAAAAGTGGCAACACGTGTGATCGAACTCAGGTGTAACTTCTGTTCTATTGAAGTATTAAAAATGTCCATGGGCTACTAAAGTCACTTATCATATGGGCTGCATACTCCTTTGCTACTTTAATTTTTATAATAAAAATTCAATACTTCTCTCCGCCGACACAAATCAGAGCAACTTGGCGAGTTTATCACATTCAATTGGTTCCGACTTATGTAGGACTGATTGTTTTGTGAATAATTCGCGTTACATGCTAAATCAATTTAAAACAGTACCGACCAATGTTTCAAATCAATATTGATGTACAAATATTAGTAGGGTTTGATACTTTAGACGGATTCTCCAGATGTGACACGATTTAACTGTCGCATCAGATATGTCAAGCACAAATTATTAATGATATAAAGCAATAGAAATAATTCAGTTTTTATCAACTGTGTACAAAAATGTATAAACTTTGTGTAAAAAAATAATTTCTGGAATGAAGACACCTGCATTTAAAATATTGTTTTTATTCATAACTAACTATTCTTCTGACCACACCACCCACATAGCTGAATACTAAATAACATACAAATCATCTTCACTAATATATGAGCAGACATTTTTTTAATTTGTAATTCATTTATCATAGTAATATGTGGAGACCCTTAACGCTGACCTAACCTATCATTTAAACGTGGAAGACGAATAAGATATAACCCCTATTTGTTAACGAATGTATTTCTATGAACAAATGATATAAATTAATTAATGTCAAATTTGATATAATGCCATCCAACATACTGATCCACTCCAAACTGACACAGCCTAGAATTGTTTTTAATTCAGACAATTTATGAATTAAGCGACTACTGGCCTCGATAAATTGCAACATCTACTTGAATCTTTATTTTTGTTGGCTAATGGTTTATTAGACTGAGGTAGTTAGTGTATGGAGTGACTAACCGGATCCAGTAGAGTTGGAGTTTTGAGCCATGCTCCAGTTGGTCCAGCTGCCGCCAGTCGACGCGCCCGCCGGAGCGGAGCTGTAGTTGGCTGTGGCACATACAATATTTACGTTAATATGGCGTTTTGATACCATTCGTTTTTGTTAACCATACAATATTGGTATTAATATGGCGTTCGATTGTATTGATTTTTGTAAACCATACATTATTGACGTTAACATAGCGTCTTCAAACTATTAATTTTATAAATCGAATATTTACTATAATATTGGCACTTTATAATTGAATAGTGCGAATTATAGTAGTTGATAATTTGATAACGAGCCATGAAAACATTGAATCTTTGTTCCGATTTTCTACTAGATTTTATAATCAAGACAACTAGTTGTCTATGATACGGAGTGACAGCAAAGGTGCTTGTAAAAGCTGCTTTTATTTGACTAATAAATATCTGGAATACAATAAGCGTTCTTTATGCATATGTAGGTATATTTTTTACATAAATTATAGTGCATATGAACACATTGTATGAACGGTCTTACATAGTTCATTAGGATGGACTGTTTAAGCATATTTATTATACTTGATGTTATTTAGACTGCACATATAATAAAATATATGCTTTCCTAAAAAAAAAACTTACCAATCACTCGTGAAGAAAATGTTCGTATTTGAAATATTTTTTATTGTGGACTCCACATTTTTATACTGATGGCGTTACTAGTCAAAATATGGATTAAGACCAATACAGGCAGAGCTGCAAGCGAAGCAATCTAACAATATGTCAGATAAATAAGATCTCTCAATAGCCAGGAACGAGGGGCATATTTGGCCAAGCTCACTTGATGTTAATCCACGGGATTATTACTACTATCAGCTAATATTTCTAAAAGCTAAATAGAAGGCTGATACTTTGTCCTAAACTACACTAATTACGCGCACTGCGTTGTAGATTTCTCTACAATAGTATACTAAATATTGATATTGTGATCGTCCACCAAAATCAACGGTGGTGCGCGCAACAAGGAAACTAAAGTGTCTGCTGTAGTTTTGTTTGGTCAGCTAAGTCAGCTACGGGGGTGGCGTGGAGCGCTCGGCGAGGGCACGTAGATCGGATTCCTAGGAAGAGCTAAGTAGGTGGTGTGGTACTATACGCTATTGGGCCGCGTAACAAAGCACATCAATTGGTTTAACCCCAGATTTACACCGATGTTTCAATTTATAGCGTGAAGCATTTGCGTCTCGATGCGTTAGTCGACTCACATGTGTGGCGACCATCTTAGTCATCAGGAGCAGCAAAGTATCTGTGACTGACTTTATTGGCTGTAAATGTAGCCAGTCATAAATATCAATAAAGTCATAGATGACAGTAACCATATACCATCAACTGGACCGCATATTCATTTGTTTCTTCTTTTAACTTGCTTTTCATATAAGCTTTGCTAAGTCTCAACTTAGAGAATGCGTGTGTGGACCATGGTTCGTAGTTCTTGTATTTTTTTAAGTTATGTGGGACCACATAACTTAATTATTGCATGCTCTGCGTGTTCTGAAGGAATGTTTTACTGAGAACCACACCGTCCATTTGGTTTATGGCAGCAAAAGCACTAATATAGCTGTTGAATCACGACGCTGGCGGCAGTGTAGCTTATAATATAGGTAATATGTTATATAAGTGACTGCATTTAGTAACATCGCAGGGAGATACTGCTAATAATCTTCTGTATTTGTATTCCCAGTCCTTGACGACATGAACCGATATTAAAAACTACGTTAAACGCTGTCGTGTTATTTTGAAAGGACACTGTACGAAGCGTTCAATTCAGTGTTCCGGGGTAGCGTCGCGTCTGGGCCCGACCTCAAGTATTACCTTGATTCTATTTGCGGTTAATTACGAACAACCGTGTGCGCCAGTTACTACTCATCTTTAGGTGAATTGCATGATCATTTGATACAAAAATATACGTAGCATGTTTCATGGGTCTCAATTTTTATCGTCAGTAATGACGCCTGTGGCCAACCTCATGTCACGTTGTCCAACGAAATTTAATATCAATCTCAAATAGGATTAAAATCAATTTTTAAGTTCAAGTTTTAAGTTTATCCCTTAATCGCGTCCTTGAAGCCAGAATTGCGTTCACACTACTTTCTAAAGCTGAGGTAGGTGTGGCGGTGGTGCCTTCGTACCCAGTACTACTACTCGCATCAGGTAGACTACATGCACATTTGCTAAAACATTTATCGTTCCCTGGTACGGTCGCAGAACTATAATTCACCTGGGAAGATACGTAGTATTTTTTTTGATTGAAGAGGTATGATTACAAACGATGGGACCAGACCAGGCCTTCAGTACATAGTTCTGTCTGTGGTTGGATGTAACGTGTCGGTCCGAGCGCAGCGTGTGATGTACGTACCGTAGCTGCCGTAGCCCTGCGCGGGCGGCTGCGCGTGCTGCGTGTAGTTGTTGGTGGCGGGCCAGGCGGGCGCGTGCGGCGGCGCGGGCGGCGCGGGCGGCGCGCCCCAGCCCTGGTAGTTGCCGGGCCCCGCGCCGCCGCCCGCCGCGCCGTAGCCCGCGTACGACGTCTGCCCCGGCGACGTGCCCCAGCCCTGGTACCTGGAATGCGCGCTACACGTCACACATGTTCCTTAACTTACACATAAAAAACTACGTCAACGATACCGGCACTTTCGTAACCGCCGTATATTAAAGGTAGTAGAACTATACTTCGATCGGACAGATGTCAACGCCATAAAACAATCTATTTTTAGGTTGGAGATGTGGTTGTCAGATACCACCAGATGCCAGACCACCTCCATTTTAAGACCTCAGAGGACTTCAATCCTGCTTATAAGCAACATTATTCAAGGACAATATTAAGCAATTTGTTGATATAATAAACTGATGATATCTATTATCAATACACGACAAGTATCAGGTATTCTTATATAGTTTATATCAATATGATAAGATAAATTAATCCATTATACAATGCAATTCAATAGTTTTTATAACATACCGACGATTTTTTTTTACCAAGTCATTTACGTCCAAAACTTGATAAATACCTTCTGGTATTTCCGTATGTTTACAAGTTTAGGCAAGAATACAAAAATAACAACAGATACAAACGAGAACAAAAATCTTGTCTATGAATATTATTTATCCATTTAGCATAATTTCTGTCCCCACATACCTTGGGAACATGAGAAGTGCATATGTACAAATAATCATCTGTTAGGAATAGCAGTTCTTTTATTTTTTCCCCTCGTAAAACCATCGTATTCTCACGATAGATTTTTTATACTAAATAAAAACAAACATTACACTATTTACCACTCCATATTTTCACATTAATACGTATTAATATATAATAAAACAGTTCTTCATTGTGTTATTATACATGCATAAGAAAATACATATTTAGTGTCTCATTATATAACTAGAAATATATTATTGAACTGAAAAATTCTTGTAAGTGTTGTTAACTTTTACTTAAATTTTATTTCACTGTAATAATGTCAATTTTATTACGATATATTAGATATACAACATATAAGGCATATTTAAAATATGGATCCCTAATGTTACATAATATTTTAAACGCTTTAGTAAGCAAACTATTTATGTACGCAATTACTCAGCCATGTAGTACAGTAAATTCAAAGTAATTTGTCATTAGACACGATACTTCGACATACGGACAGCTAAATATCATCATACAAATCACAAGGCAATAAAAGTATTGCGTGTTTAGTTAAGATAACTAAGTTTATATAAATAGAAGTTAATTAAAAAACATTAAGATAAAGATATTTTTTTATTTTTACTTTCGTCACATACTAGATAAGTTTCGACGAGTGTAGTATTTTTATTGGCTCATAAAACATGTCCGACTTGGATCGAAAGAATTAAATATAGTTACTTCATCGCCAACCCATTACTGTCCCAATGCTGGTCCTACAAGTTGTTTGATTAGACCCACAGATTAAAACGTACCCACCGATTCCAACCAACTTGTAGAGAAGCCATTATATCATGAACAACATTGATTCCGTGTAATTTCAGTAGAAGTTTACTCACCCTTGCATGATGTTAGGGCCGGCCATAGGCATGTTGATCGGCGGTCCGCCCATCTGGCCGTTGTGGCCCTGGATCATGTTGATGGGGGCGGCCTGCGGCGGGCCCCACTGGCCGGCAGCGGGCGCGTCGCCGGGCGCTCCGCCCATGCCGCCGCCGCCCATACCGCCAGAGCCCGAGCCCAGTTTGCCGGACCCGTCGCGGGGCTCAGCACGCTTTATCTCCACCTGTGTACCAAATTTTAAAAATACTTCAAAATTAGTATTTTAAATTGAATCCAAACTTGACTGAAGCCACACAAGGTAGTAAGAATACCAAATTAAACCTATTTCTGGTTTATAATACTGTATTCATATTGGGGTAGTTCCAGAGGAAGCAATACAATCTTGTTATATTAAGCCCTAATAGCACAAGTGTGATGCGTTCCAGATCTTGTCTCTTGTCGTTCTATTTGGATCAGGTCTCAGCAGGTGCATTGGCACTGACAATTTAATATTTTGTGAACTATATTATGTTATTTTGCTACTCTTATTACTTTATATCTTATGTAGTAATCTATTAAAACATCTACATTTTTACGAATTCTATAGAAGCGAAAAAAATCGTTAATCGTGAGTACCCGGTACATAGTAAATAGTATAAATAATATTAGTTTATAATCATAGGATCGAAGCGAGAATCAAATATTGACAGAATATTTAATGTTAAAATATGAATTTATTTTGATAACAATATTGAATGTCTTGTCTCATTTCGATGTCATCGAAAGTAACGCTATTCCATTTTTCCTTTTGGTATATAAATTATAATCTTTCGAACAACTAGTCGGTATTAACAGGTTTAAAAATTCCTTGTAATAAGGGCAATATATTAGTACATGTAAACAAATGATAAAACTAACGTATTTTAGCTGCTTGTACAAAATTCTAGTAACCAATAATACTTAAGACGGAGTGCATGTATCCATTAGTCAAAAGTTTATAACGATTTTATAACAACATCATATTAGCTTAGTTACTATGAGCAAATCTAGACGTAGTGTTATTTTTGAGTTGATTAACAGTCGGTAATAACTATTTTCTACAGTTTTAAGTACAGGAAAATCTCAGTATGTAATTGATCAATAAATAGAAGTTAAGGAAAAACTTTGATATTAAATGTCTACGTCATCGTCATACTATTGTTATAAGGTGGTAAAACTGATTTGTTTGTACGTGTGGTTTTAATTTTTCTTGTATATGAAGGCTACCTACAAGGTATATTACATAATTATTAAGTACGCCAAATACGCGTTATACGTACAAGAATACTGTCTACTAAACTATACTGTCAGATGTAGGCTATCCCGCTATAACCGCAAACAAAAACAATAAAATTAATATTGCAAAGGGAAATTACTCGATATTTTTAGTTTCTTTGTAATGGATAAAATGAAAAATCTATTTAACCATCTTTAAAAATTATTTTATATACAAAAATCTACTTTATCAGCGAGTAATGTGGGCTACATTTTATTTCCAAAAAAATCTAGATTCCTATAAAATCAATTATAATGTATCCCTGTCAACAATTCATCTATAACAATTATTATGTGGTGTGCTGGGAAAATTTTTAATGATATATATACATATATTAATGTACTACATTTTTATACGCAGATAGGAGATTGAAATCAAATGGTAATCTTACATAATTAAAGCCGGTATATTTCCATTTACTAGATCCTATAACGCATATTCTATTCAAAGCTAACCAAGTCGCAGGCGAAAGCTAGAATTAAGTTCATACAAAATTTAATACTTGTCGCAAGTATCTTTTACACATGTGCTACAAGTTTCCGCTGATTACGAAATGGTACGGCCAAGTGAGCACAGGTAGAGAGTATCACTTAAGGCTGTACACATTCACTTCACGATTGAATAAAATGAATATCCGTTTCTAATCTCACATGCTATTTCCATGATACTGAAAAGTAAAAGCGCATGATATTTTTTATCCGTTCCAGTTTATGTTGGAAACAGCTGAACCAATTTAGATGGTTGGGTAATTTGTATACATCGTGGACTGTACTGGGAATGACGTAATAAATTTTATATACATTGAAAATATTTTACGTTGACTGCGTAAAAAATGACGTTTCGTTGCCACTATATTGTTACAATTTTAAGATTATAAACAATATGCATTGGAGTATCGTGTTGGATGCCTCGAGGTTTGGGTTTTGGGTTCCAAGCTTCCTTCAGTTGCAGACTAGTGAACAGCCGCGAATAAAATATGACATATCAAAATAAAAAATATTTAAATCAAAGTAATTTCAATATTTTTAAACGTCAATAAACTACTATATACCGAAAGGTATTTCGTTTTGGAGAAGAGGCGGCGAAGGTAATTCCCAAACATAGAACTTTCAATGTCACTTACAAATAAATTCATAGAGCAAATGGAGCTGGAGGAGTCGTTTCAGACCATTTAAGCAATAAAACTTAAAACATTGTTTAAAATCCGTGTAAATAAGTGTATGATACAAGATTCCGTTCCAAACAGACATAAAACAGACTGACGTCGCCCTACACCCATCCAACATAAAAATTGCACAAATTTACAAGCGAGCAAACGGCAAAGGCCCTATATCTTCTTTACAAACCGCTGCAGTGAAATGTCCCATTTAGAATTTTAAAACCGGAATGAATCAAGTAAATGTGAGCAGTACATTTTTAAGTATTTCGTGTTTAACGTTATGCAATGCGAGGGTTTATAATGTGGGTCGCATTCTGGCTCTTATTATACCTCTTGACGCGTTATGAAACTATGCAAACGACTATAATATACATTACTAGCTACGCCCGTGAGTGTCTGCGTTAGTTTTAAAAGGGAAAATATGCATGCATTACCTTCAAAATATACCTTAACAATTTGTACCTTACTATTTTTACCTACAATGTTTTATAAAAGCTACAAAATAATATGTGTCATTCAATTTGGTCAAGATGTGTTTACGGAAAGCGGTAACATACTATTAAAAATGTGAATTCGACCTGTTCCTATCATAAGATAATGATGATCATAATTAGATAATGTCGTGTCGCAGACTTTGTAGACTGTGTTGCATACGAGAGCAACAAGTATAGCAAATCTGCCCCATGGTGTCCCACAAACATCTGAACGTACCAACAACACATGTTGAGGGCACTGCCTGGATGTGGTTTTATCGAATCAAAAATAAAACATTCATAACAAAAACAAACAACAGATAATACAAGAAAAACAAACTATATTTTCGTATTTTGCTTACACATTGACGTAAGAGAAATCTTCATAATAGAATATGAGCAAAATGGAATTAGGTTCAAGTCTGATAAAAAAGTGTTAATATGTCCCACAAACAATCTCCACTGACTCTTAACAAAACTAATGAATAGTATGCTTATATGATTAGTTGCTTGTAGCAAAATTACCAAGGCGAATATTACCCATATTGGTTGAAGCTGTAATGCGACTATCTATACTAAAATACCATAAGTGTACTATTAAAGAGCAATAAATGTTTTAAGAAATAAAAATGGAACAGTCTATTATTTATTCGAAAACAGTTTAGTCATTTGTCATAACATTAGTAATCATGCTATCTATACGCTAGTATGTGACGTATGTTTGCGTCCCGACATTCCAATAGATATTATGATATAAAAATATGAAATCTAGTTCAGCGGATCAAACTGCGATCAAACGCAAGCTAAATATAGCGCGAGTAGTAGCCTCTAATTCGGCTTGTCAAAATATAAAGAAATATACGTTTCCGAAATAAAATGTTACGTGTTGAAAGAAACCATATCGGTTCGGCGTTTCTTTTCACATTATTTGAAACTTAATACTCAAGAAACCGGCCAGTCGCATGTTGGACATAATGACTAATTTATTTATTTATGCGACATATTAGTTACTTTGTGAGCAACATTACAAGTGATTGCAACCAGGTTACTTCTAGTTTATTCAATTCTATAGAGCAACTTTGTTGTTGAAAACGTTTTTCTAGTTTAGATAGGTATCGCCGAGTAACAAGCGACCGTTCGACATGTGGTTTACAAAATTAATTAGTATTTGTGCTCCCTATATCTGTGTCGTTAACTTCTGAAACAGAACTGAACTATAATATTATATTCATCAAATTTCTACTGCAACAATGTCGTTGCCCGCGCAGGAAACAGAGCGCATGTTTGTACCCGCGCTCTCCACCCATGACGAAGTCTTCACCCCTATTACAACCCCAATAGATTATAGCAGGGGTAAAGCTATCCAACCCTATTACAACCCTATAATATTAAGCAAGATTAAACCGTAACTCACCTGCTTGCCGTTAAGATTGATGAAGTGCTCCTGTGTCACTCTCTCCACGGAGAGTTCGTCTTCAAACGACAAGAATCCAAAGCCTATAAACAAATGAAAATAGAGTTACGTTAATTTTTAAGACAACATAAATTAAATAATGTTCAAACGAATACGAAGTCCATGTGATGTTAAGTATTATTTTTATTTTAGTTTCCAGGAACATGTTAAGTTTTGTTCAGTCAGATTATAAGTAGTCTGTGAAGTTCATATATACATCCTTCCATACACATAGTCCTATCTAAGGTACACTCGCCTTGCAACTGATGAAGAATAAGATGATCACACTTTTCCATCCGAAACACAAGAAATGCTTCACGTTCGTGACAGTAGTATCTCTTCGGTCGGAATATGATTTTATAACCTATCATTAGTCATCTATAGTCACGTAGATGTTTTGGGCAACTGCATCTCACTATCTACAATCAACATCAAAGTTGCATATCTCACTCACGCCAGAACTCGATTATTATCGCCCTGGGCTTGCGCATGCAACGCGAATTTAAATTCCCCGTGGCTTTAAATAGAATATTTTGTAGCAAACTTTGTAGACTCTG
The DNA here is from genome assembly GCA_018251015.1 of Phocides pigmalion okeechobee. Lineage (NCBI taxonomy): Eukaryota > Metazoa > Arthropoda > Insecta > Lepidoptera > Hesperiidae > Phocides > Phocides pigmalion. Next base: position 23,329 of record DWON01000258.1, on the reverse strand, counting down.
GATGCATTAGCATTCGAGTATATGCTGGTCAGCTGTAATGTCCCACAAACATCTGAACGCACTGACGACAGGTCTAGTCGACAGCACTGCCTGGATGTGGATAAATACAATTATAGGAAAAGCACATGATAATAACGCAACGGTTTCCTAAGAAAACAAAAAAAGTATATTATATTATTGCAAAAAATTGTATTAAAAATTGAAAATAATGGACATAGGTTATATTGGTAGTCAAAATAATAGTCATATCTACGCACTCAAATTTGATAGTGCCTTTATTTCATCATACACAATGGAGGCTATACAAAAAATATATGATATTTGTCTCGTACTATATTTTTACGAATATACTCGAAAGCCGTGTACCATCTCCAAATAAATGTACTTACATTGATTACAGTTATCATTTAAAAATAAAAAATTCCGAGATACTCATTTGCGAAGACTATATCAACGAAAATACTTAAGCCACTCTTTTTAAAATTCATTACTTTCGCTATTCTATCTCAGTAGATAATGGAGATCCTACCTAACCCATGAGCCTGAAGTTGTCAAATGTTCAATCAGCCGACTGTAATACGTGCCCATTACATGTATGAATTCATTAATAAATAAATGTAATTTTTAAACAACTGAACAATTTTTCGTATATCTTTGATCAACCGGCAAAACTTTTAAACCTTTAAAATGATTAAAAACCTCATTTTAAATACATCGTTTGAGGCATAAATCACAGAGTATATTTCCAATTTCCTACTCTTTTTCCGTCGGAGGCAAACTGGGCCTTCATTTCTAAAGAACGATATATAACGAACGATAAATAGACATGAAAACAACATGTTGTCATAAACACAAGAGGACAATTTTATCAGCTGTCAAATGCATAGTATCAATATGCTAGGTCTTTTACATAAGTTTAGTACAGTATATTATATCAACATGTGTTTAACATTATTCTAAGCGAGATTGCTATATGTGTGGAACATTTTTTAACATAATTTTTGACATAAATCCCATATTTACTTTAAAACATTTTCTACAAGTACTATATCATTAATATAAAACGTCTGTTTAAGCGTTGTTTCTTATAAATTTCAAGTAATATTAAGTTTACATTAAATTTAGAACACGCGTGAACGAATATTTGATATTTCTAATCCCGGAAACCTGTACGAATGCGTTTATACAGGTGGAGCGGCGCCATTGCTCAAAATCTCAGAGCTAAAGGAGGTCAAGCGAAGCTAGTCTTGTATAGAACATAGATGTCCAATTCGTTGCACTCTTGACCCCACCGGCTCGCAGACGTTGACAAACGAGCCATGGCCGGGAATATCTCAACAATGCGGGCGACAGGATAGGTGAGGACGGGTCTAATCAATATGTCACTTGTGAGGGCTCACTCCCACGGTTGCTGTCTCTAGACGTTTAAAGTTAAATATAATATTTCTCACATATTCGTATTTAATTTTCAATAAAAGTAGCGTTATTGAACCTGTGTGGTTCGGGCGGGGATATATAATCACCTCACTTATTTCTAACATGAAAGAATTACCTCAATTTGGTGAAAATATATGATTGGCGGTTCACGGGCAATTGAAGCGACCATCTTATTCTTCAAAAGTAGCAACGCATCTGTAATGGACTTTAGAAGAGAATCCTTTATGGATACTTATTTATGGTATTAGTATTGGATATTGCCATGGAGAAATATTAGTATTGAAAATGGTGCTCACTTGCTTTTCCAACTTCATAAAAAAATCAGGTATGAATTATAAAAGTTTATGATGTGAAAGTTCGCATGTGATTTATGATATGTTATTTTTATTAATTTACCAAATAGTGTACATTACCATGATTTAAACATTTATGAAATAATTAATGAGATTAAGACTTAACTTTACTTTCACTAAATTATTTTACAGTGCGTACACATAACGTGTGCGTCAGAATGGCCGGTGAACAGTCGTATTTAGCTCTCAAATAGTGTCGAAACGTTGCTTCTAAGTTGCTTCCCATAGCTTCCAAAGACGAGAGAGTTGCTTCCTTCATAATGTAGAATAAAAAAAAACATTTTACGTTCACCGGCCATTCTAACGTCAGTGTGACCGGTGAACATAGCGTAGCGTAATAACTATGCAGAATAGCGGAAATTTTCAAATACCAACGATTGCTTCTCAGTTGCTTCCTAAATTATTTTGTAAACTTATACCATACAAACATTTATAAAAAAAAAATTACCATAAAAGTTTAATAAAACGCTTATTTAAAATATAAGAGCAAATTGTGGGTTAAAAATATTGATAACTACCTTCCGACAGTTTTTGAGTTACTTACTATAATGACGGTAGATTGATTATTATTGTATTTCAAATATTTCACAATCAAAGTCAGTTATTATCAGCACAAGTAAAATAACCACACTGCAAAATAATGTCTGGCACAAAGGTCAGTCGTGTATGACGCATTTGTTTTTAATTTCGAATATATTTATTAATATTAAGTAAGATACAATCTTCGAACACGTTTTTTATTTATATCATTTATGGATATTAACTCGTAAATGTACTGTAGAAAATTGACTACCCGTGTTAGTCCTTATTACTTAAAAGCACGTCTCCTATATAAAATAGTTTTTTTTAAAAACTGCTGAAGCGCATTCAGCGCACTTATCGATATTCCATACTGGCAATCTCCTGTATTTAATCCTTTTACGACATCTGCAGGAAGAGGGTAGGTAAAGGTAGTAGAGCCGTTAGAGCTCGTCCGGGGCGGCACCACCGCCACCCTCATAACCCGCCGTAAAGCCACATGTTGCTTGGGAGGTGTGGTTGCCGGATACACATTATTGGAGACGACCATCTTAGTCCTCACGGTTGTCCACGGGCTGCAGTGACCACTTAACATCAGGTGGGCTGCATGCCCGTTTCTTACTCTTTCATAATAAAAAATACATAAAAAAAGGGACAAAGTACCTACTATTTCAAGGCAACGCCTCTCAAAATAAAGAAAAATGGTTAAGAGAGTTAATACTATCAGATGTTACTTTGCGAAAATCCCTAGTATTAAATTATTGTAAAAAATTACTTTGCAACAATCCGTTACAACCATATAATATGTATATCTGCCAGATAGGAAAATGAAGAGAGTAAAAATATATACCACTATATGAAGACCAACACGTGTTTCAATCCAAAACGGAGCATTATCAGAGTAGGTTGACATTACGACGGTTCTTCGCCGAATGACATTTCCATTGGACTTCCGGCCTTTGATTGCAAAAAGCCGGATTGTTGCTAAGTAGTTTTAGCAATGACTAAAAAATATTGATTATAGGTAGACGAGACATAATAAATGAACTAAAACCGAACACTTCCTACCTAGCATCAATGTACAAATTTTATTCCTACTGTTATCACCTAGCAAGATCGAATCAAGGAACAATAAAGATCATACGTAACATAGTGGTTGACCTTTAAACTACATTGTACATTAACACCTTGTCACACTTAATACCGACAGAACGAACGATTTACGTAACCGAATAAATCAACTCACTGAAACATTTCTAAAGAAATATATTTTCAATTTTTTATAGACATAATCTTATAACTACTAAAAATAGAAAAAAAAAAAATCTAACTTGTCTTCACGACTTCTTTTGATCATTACATAACGTTATAACAAAATATTTTAACCACTAAACTTATTGTTAATTTCAGTTTTCTGTACTTTAAAAACTATTACGTCAGATAGCTTATCGTTTTACATAACATAATCAAATTGACAAAGACATCTCGTTAGTCAAGTATATTGAGAAATTTAGCAAAGTTCTGTAACTACGTAATGTAAACATAACTAACCTCTAGATTTCTTCTTCTCCTGGTCGTACATGATGACGACTTCCATGACCTTGCCGTATCTGCCGAAGAACACGCGCAGGTCGGTCTCGGTGATGTTGGACGGCAGGCCGCCGAGGAACACCTTCGGGTAGCCACCGCCGCGCTTGGGCTTCTGTAGCGTGCGCGGGTTGCACGGCTTCGGGTCGATCGTCCTATTAGAAAATATATTTTTTAACATTAATCACATATAATACAATATTAAGTTTGCAATAAATATTTCTATATTAATGGCGTCCACGTATATAATTGGCATACACCCCAAAATATTTACATAAACAATTTATCTTAATACTACGATAAATACTGTAAAACTAATTATAATAAAAGCCTAACCTAAACAATCTACAGGATAGTCAGTGACCAAGTCGCAAAGTATGCTGTTTTCATAAAGATATGAACCAGCTTTTTAGTCGCCAGCAACGTAAATAACACATGAAACTAATTGTTTGACAACTATACTATATTATATAGTAAATTTAAGGTATATCTTAGACACCATCGACACACGTATCTCCGCAATAAGTTAATATGAACACATGTTGTATTTACAACACATTTGTGACAGACAAACAGGGGAATTCCTGTCAAATTTGGAGTTAGTACTTTGCTAGCTACCTACGTAGGCGTCATAGCCGGATTAGGAAGTAAAAAAATAGATCTGTTCTGCAGAAAATTAGCAGATAAAAGATAATCTAAAATTTATTATAGATGAATGGGTAATGGATCGGTTATCTTAGTCCTCAATAGTAAAAACCCATCTACATACGATACGACTTCAGATAGGACGGCTGTCCCCTTTGAGAATGTATGGTGCATATACTTTCTCACAGTTAGTCTCACATAAAACCATAAAATAGTAACAAATTAATGGCGACATTAATTGTTTTCCTTAATTTATCAACAGCACTCATAATATAGCAAAAAACAAATCTTCCAACAAACTCAACCTGCTTGTCACTGGCTATTGAGGTTAATTTCGCAACGTTAAGTGGTCACATAAACATCTATAATTAACTTCTATTTTCGGTTACTGGAATCTTACCAGAAAAAATGTATACTTTTAGGAACCTCGCCGTCAAAATCAATACAAGGCAGGAATGTACAGGTAACAACTATCTTATCGAGCGAGAGACGTGATCGTCCTACTGTTTCCATGACTAGTACCTCCCGGTTAAGTGGTCATATTAGATCTCGAGGTTCACCTTTTCACCCGACCAATTCCCAAAGGATCTACAGGTCTCAGTGATGTGTACCGCAGAACTGAAACGACAATTATCCGTTGAAAATTAAACTCATATAATCAGAAGTCTTTTTTATAAAACGTCGTTTTAAATATTCTGGATAATAAATTTTAATTTCATGAAATTAGAAGATATTATTGTAATATTAATCCGAAACACCACATTTCGAAGTAGTCTTAAAACAAGCCTATTTTAAAATATGGTAGTGAGTCTTCAGAGGCACACTGCGAAGTGATTGATAACGTTGTAGCAAACTTTGTAGACTCGAAACGTACAGACGTTCAAGTATATGCTGGTTTGCGTTTGTATCCCACAAACATCTGAACGTACCGACAACAGTTACGGTTGAGGGCACTGCCTGGATGTGGATAGACAGTAATCTTAATTAAAAAACCGACTGCATAGACATTTTATCTACACCGTTACTATATTTAAGAATGCTAATATCTTCCATGAGTATCTTTGTTTGTATCTATACGTATATTCATAGATACGTTATTCAATTCAAATTTTAACTTAACTCCAATACAAAACTTAAACCTATATTTTTCACGCTTAGGCGTGGTATTTTCTCTTAAAATGTTAATAGGACCAAATGTTAAAATAAAATGTCCCTTCCAAATTCCAAATTGGTTAATAAATGTTACAATAATAATTGAAAAACTAACAAACGAATTGATAATCTCTTTTCTCTTCCCTGTTGAAAAGCAAAAAAAATAAAATTGACTTGAAAATCGCAACTGAATTAAAATATTGAAATAGAATGTCGATTAAATAGATTGTATTGAAGTCTAATTAAGGTTTTTAGGATTTTGTAAAACCAACTAGATAGATTTTCGTTACACGGATCAAACGAGGACCTAGCCCAACACAATACTGTAGTCAACTAAAGCGATTGACGTCTCACCAGATGATCTGTGAATAATGTACGTATATAAACAATATAAAACAGGTACATAGGCGACGATTTAAAATCTCTCTCCACTCAGAAGTTAATAAAAACCCGGCAGATCTCAACAAGACTATTGAAGATTCGAAATTGGTTCCAGTTGCCTTTATTGCTCCAAGATATATTTTTTGTTTAATCATTGCATTGTGTTTAGAAATTAGCTTAGGCACTTACGAAACTAAAATAGAGGCAAAACTTCTCTTCAAAGTGTCGCTTTTAACGTCTGCCTATTTCACTGTTATAATTGATTCATCTCAAAATATTATAATAACAAAGTTCGCGATAAACTCAAAAATTACTGGACGAATTTTCTCACAGTTCTCAATAACAGATAGAGTGATTCCCGAAAAAGGTTTTGGTTTATAATAAGTTTTGTGTAAATATGGCGAGAAATTAAATATTTAAATTCTATTAGTCGAACGAAGCTGGGCCGGGTCACTAGTATGCATATAAACGTTTTATTAAGCTTATTATAATAATGTTTGAGATAAAACTGGTGTTAAAAATGTATGTCTATTTTTGACTGTGCAAGCCTACTCTGGGAGGACGTTCAACTAGCTGAACTTATTTGATATTTAGCGCAATTTTCACATGAAAAGTCAAACAAGTTTACAGGTCACAATCTATTTTCATCACGTATTTTCCAGCCCTTCTTGCAATACACTAACAAACCTTGAAGGCCGACAAAAAAATATTACAAAATCTAAGGTTTCGCTCTCTCCAATCCTTTGCAAAATTGAAATATAATACACTAGTAAGTCATGTTAAATATAATTTATAGATTAAGATATTCAAATATAAGATAGTAAAAAATTGTGACTACAGCTTAGTAAGTAGTCAGTGGTAGACTTCTGCCATACATCGGATAATTCTGATTGGTATAACAAAGCAATATTCCATAACGCATCAGAAAGTATCAGTACATCATCGTATACTTATTGATCCATTGACCCAGTCGTACCCAGAGCATATATCAAACGTAAACATTTAGATTACCGCTTGGACGAGAATGAAACTCGGGATTTTTTTCCAATGTAACGTATTAACCAAACTATACATAGATAGCGATGTATATTCTCTAGAATTTTAATCGTATAAAGGACATATCACTCATTCAATACGTGTTGTGCTCGCCTACAAAGAAATCACGAGCGCTAGCCTAACCGAACCAATTGACATCCAATTAAGCTATGTACCGCTAGAGCCGTAAGGTTTTAGCTGTAAACGTTTGCAATTCTTATTATATTGGTCTTTTTCGGTATAAACTACACTGGATGCGCTGCCACTAGCTTTAAATGAACTGAAGGAATGAAAAATAGAATACATACCACAAATGTAATATGTATTAAGATATATTATAATTTGTTTTATCATCTCAACTTCACTTTGTAATACAATTATGTTAAATTAAAAAATATCACAAAAGTGAACGTAACAAACAATCAAACACTAATAACAGCCGATCTTTGTCCGCTATAACAGATTAACACTATTTAAATTAAAATCATAAATTTTAAACACAATTTAAATTTACATGACGTATAGAGATAAACCCTTTATTTACATAAGATTCAATTTACATATTAAAATCTAGTATTGAGAAAATCTTCATTAATCTTCATAACATAAAAGTACAGCTAATCATGTGGTAATTTCTTATTTTATTCTCGCATTTAAACTTACTTTGGACGAATCGGGTCTTATGAAACTATATTAAAGTGAATAGCATATATGAAGATGAAGATTACACTTTTTAAATTTAATACATAAGGTATTTTTCACGGACGGTCTCAAATATAAACATCGATTTGTTATCGCACTATGTACGAGGTCCTCGGAGGTCAGCTTAAACGCAGAAATTATCGCAAATTACGTTATTTTATTTGGAGTGCATAATATGTAATGGATAAAAATTAGGTACATAACAGTACAATTGAATTAACTGTTAAGTAAAAGTCAGATTCCCACAATCAAAATTCCGACGTAGCGATCCCGGGAAGAATGTCGATATGAGTGGTCCCACACTGACGTATAAACAGACTAGTACCCGAGAAGCCGAAGAAGTTTCCCCGAGACCAAAATACTAATTGCGTTCGATTTGCGACGCTGGTGTTATCAACGAGCACAGGAGGCCACAGAGGCCATTTCATTTGTGGAAATGGTACATAACCCGAAATCGTTCCCTTCATACCAGATAGCTTCGAAACGTATATCCCTCAATACAAAAAAACAATTGCTTAAGTCCAGTTAACAATTTAGATACAAACCCTAAGTATTTTTATCGTCTTTATTTGATTTACACTTAATTGCGCAATACCATAAACATTAAACAAGTCGCGTGTGACAAAAACATTTAGATTTACATTTCTTTTTTACTCCAAAAAAGTTTATGAATGCATATTGGACACTATCACGCCATCTTCGCATACGTTACATCTTTACTAATCTAACGTTGAGATCAATGGTTCTATTCACGAGCGTATATAGAATGGGTACAGACGACTCAACTTTTTACATGGAAAAATTAACAGCCGTATTCGTCTGAAGTGACGCAGATACTTTTTTGTTAAAAATGTAACTGATACGTATGTAATAAATAAGAAAATCTATTTTTGCCTCTGTAGCATTACTCGCGGTGCTGGTATTCTGGTGTTGAAGAAAATTTATGACGGTAAAGCAGACATATACAAAGGCTTATTCCTTCTTAGGAAAGATATCATATGTGACTTCTGTTTAGATACTACCTTCATACTGATCACATAGCATCAGGTCTATATGATCGCTGTCAAACCAAAATATACTATGTGATGTATATGAGACAAAAATATTTTTATTTTGACTGTTTTAATATATTACGAACCATAATTTCATAAAAAAATTGTATGAGAATTTTGCTTCGTGCAATTTATCTAAATTGGAAAAGTAACGTATCAAATCTGTAAAGAATCGTTTCACACAAAACAGATATTAATTTGACAAGGACTATATATGTTACTTGTACAGCAACGTAACAAATTGGCGTTGACGTCATTTGCCTACACTCACTTCAACTAAATACAGGCGTAACGAAAAATGCATCTGTACGTCTTACGATCGCATTCAATTCGTTGCGCTCAATGTCATTTGATACGTCGGCGCGGACCGCGTCCGGAGTACGGAACGAGCGTTAGGATTAATGTCGCCAGATTTCTTCGACCAACTCCCTAATACAGAGGGGTGAAAGGCGGTGGCGCATTTTTAATTACAAATGCGTATAATGTACAGAGGGGGAACCGCTCTGCGTAAATCATTGGCTTTAACGCCCTCTATGCGCCCATGTTTTTAAAATAGGTACCTACATATGTGTATGTATTTACCAAAATGTGTACAACTCTCGTATTTATTTTAAACTTGTTAAACGTTACTATTGAAAATAGTAGCTGATAATTTAACTGTTGTTGCCGTGCTTGGAAATTAATATTATATTTACATGTATTTAAAGTGTATTGTTAGCGATAACGTCACGAAATAATGTAAACAGGTTACACAAAACACAAATACGTCAATCCCTTACAATTGTCAAGACGTTCGCGCTTCCGTTATGCTGGTCTTATCTGATTCGCGCACAATGAGGCCGGAAATATGCCGCTAGTAAAATAAACCCATCTTACATTGTAGAGGAAAAGAAAAATAATTCATAGGCAATAAAAATAGCTATAAAGTATCAAGTACAATAATTATTTTTTAGTGTAACGACCGCGTTACCATTCGTCTGTTTATATGTATGTATGAATGTCAGTTTATTAATATCAGTATTTAATTGAGTGGTTACTAGCGCGCAAACATGTAAGGTCTCATCAAGATAAGATATAAGTAATTATGCTGCGACAAAGTAAAGTCGGAATCTCATATCGGTGTAATAGCTCGTGTAATCCGAGGTAAACGGCCGTCACTTAACGACGGAAAATGAACCATGTAATTACTTTATTTATGTCAATTCCCGTACACAAATGGTTCTATTCTAACTATAAATTTCAACAAATCACATGTAGAGTTTCGTCACATTAGCTCAATGTAACGTCGCAACGTCGCAAACGTACGTTATGAGCAATCTCACGAAATGGCTGACGCGTGCCGCCATATTGTTAAAGGTTTGTGTAATAATTATCTATATATAAAAATGAAGGTAAACGACTGACACACAGCTCAGAGCACTACAATCCTGAAATTTTGCAAATAGCATCTTTATATAGAGCAAGTGATCACTAAGGAAGGAATTCAGGAAATTCCACAAATAAGGCTTGGAACAACAGATGAAAATTTGGTGTTTTTAGTTATACTTCAAATGACGATATAGCATAAAAATAGAGACGATTGATTTATTATCGAAGTGTAGTGTACTATCGACCTGTGCGCAAATAAAGCAAAAGTTAGTTCTTGATTTATCAATAGTACTTCGATGTTCTTGTATTAGTAATTTAAATAAACTTAAACTACGATAGAACATGCAGGCGAAAACAAAATATTTACATTCGTATTAGCAATTTTAATTTAATGTCAAAGTCAAGACAGTCAGTTTATTTTTGTGTAATTGGGTCAAATTTTACGTGGCATGACAGCGCATACGTGGCTTCAATGTAGCACCAGATATTGTAAGAGATTAAACTAAAGAAAAAAAATCTGTTTCTAATTAAATTGGAGTTGGAAAAAACTATAATGTAAACTGATACTTTCCCGTGAATGAGAGCGGGATGACGGTGGAATATGAATGGTACAACTGGTTTGCGTCACTGTGACAGGGGTTAACTGGGGTTAGTGAACTATATGAAATAAAAACAGGTTAAGAATCGTCAAAATCATTTTTTTGCAATGAAGTATGTGACTGTAAACTATTGTGATATGATATTGTGATATTTTATTACTTGCATATTCGTTTCTATTTTTAATACTATTTACATATGTAATTTTTATTTAAAGCTAGCTTAAAATTATAGATTTTACTACCTACAATAAATCATATTAAACAGTGTATCTCTAAAATTGTAAAGGTATCTGTGTTAATCTAAATGCCGTTCGCCAACCCAATTAGTTATCTGTCAAAATCAACCGGCCGCCATTTTGTCAACGTTGACATAAACAAAAGCTAGGTCAGCGAAAAAACTCATTACATTCTTCTTTGTTTAAAATAAAAAAATTAAAACCTCCATTGTTTTCAGGAAAACCGCTAGAATGACGTCAGCTGTTTTATGAAGGCTTATAATGCCAGCTTGCTTGCGTTCAAGACGAGCGACGCCCGCTTCTACCTACAATGCCCCTTCCTAAACCTTACCATTCCATTCCTGGTGTCCAAAGCTAACTCATTTAAAACTTGAATTATTTTATATGACCTTCAATTGAGAATAGTGTATTTTTTACTTTAATAAGAAATCAAAAACTGACACTGACATTTAGTTTTTTTTATATTGATGGGCTGACATTATCTGCTACATTAGAAGATAGAACTAATTGTAACTTTATTATAAAAAATACGTAAATCATTCTGTTGCCATATTATTGAGTAGCAGTTCATGAAAAAGAATTAACAAAATGTACATTTTTTTATTTTTAATACTACAAACAAAAATAGTAATTTACAAACCTAAGTAAAACAAAGTTCAATTAAAAATGTACGCTCCACACTTTGCTACATCGTCGTATCCTCCGCCGACCGCAATGAACTTGCATGTGCGGTTTCTTGAGCAGCTATTTACATAGAATATGAGTACGGTATATACCAGAACACTTAATATTTACTTACATACGTTAACAACCGCAACGCGTGCATATTTCAGCTGTAGATCGCAAGCGAAAAGTAATGAATTCCAAAAATTGTAAAAATATATAATTATTTATTTTTTCTTTTCAGATTTTGTTTGTATTATGAACATATCCACGAAAACCCATTTCAGGACGCAAAAGTCCGTTTGCCGACAATATCTAATTAAATGTACATCGATCACGCTGCTCTAAATAAGCAATTAGTATGATAATAAAATTATTTCATCATATAATAATAATATAATCATCTGTAGATTCATCTTGAGATACAGAATTATACATAAAACTTAGTAACAAGTATTGGGGACGTAATTGATGACAAAATCAAACTATATCCTAACAGTTGCATCATTTTTTTCATTCTGTTTAGATTAGAAGCGTTTCCAATTCGTCCCTATTATTTTTTCTCGTAAAAAATAGGTTTGATACTTACATAGAAACTAAAATCAGGAACTAAATACAGAAATAATTATTTGCTAATATATGAATTATAGATGCAGTAGTTTCGAAGATAACACTCAAAATTTAACAGTATATAATTTAGTCTCACCTGCCATCAAGTTGATGGGGCCCGTTCTGAAGCACGACGTTCACTAGCGAGGGCTCCGCGAAGGTAACGAAACCGAAGCCCCTCGAGCGCCCCGACTCGCTGTTCTTCATCACCACGCAGTCGATCACGTCGCCGTAGCGCGAAAAATACCGCTGCAGATTCTCCTGGGACGTTTCCCATGACAGACCGCCGACAAACAGTTTTCTAGACGAAATATTTCAAAATTAAAATGTCATTCCGTTCCAGTTCAAGATTAGCAGTATATAATATTTTAAGCACCTCACACACTATCTACGGAGTCCAGATAACTATATCATATTTCTATTTCTAAATATGTCCTTACATAGACAATTTTCCTATCAAATATATGTACGTCGTGCACAAATAATTGATCATCACGGAAATTTCAATATTCCCTTTTTAATTGCTTTTTAATAAAAAAATACTTGGTAGTTTTTTTATATGCTTTCATGTGCAGTAAAATAGCAAATACAGCAAGCAATCTTCCAAGTCGACTATGGGGTTATTCACACAATAAGTTAAATGTTACATAGTGGGTCCAAACAGTACCTAAGCAATTTTATTTCGGATTAAATTATTTTTAAAATAAGTAATACCTTTTTTCCAAACGAAGAAAACCTTCAAAGTAATATAGGAAATTTAGCAGATGGAATAGTTATTACGTTTTATAACAAAACATTTATATATAGGAACTTTGGTCCTAACTAATTGTACATTTAATAAACGAGTTAAAATTACATGAAACTTGGTAATATACTCTGATTCATTTTAACTTAAATTCAAAAGCATTTGTTTAATATACATCCTTAAAGAATTCTCACGTCAAAAAACTGTCATATACATTATTAAACAGTTACACTTATTTTGGGTGTTGATTGCAGAAAAATAAAATCTATGTGTACCATAAAAAATATATTATCAATATTATTAAACTATTCAATGGAAGAAATACTGCCGAACCAATAAAGAGTAAAGAATGGCCAGCAAATTAAAGGTTTTACTGTATTCAAATTGGTGAAGGTGAATTATTGGTTTTTAAAAAGTATGTCTATTGTAACTTTACTTATTGATTTTTTTAGAAAATACTTCAGGATATTTCGAAAATAAACAATTTTCATAACATTATTATTAATAAAATATATATTTTAAAGACAAGAGATATTACAGGGACAGTATTTTATGATGTTTGGCTGAAGGCTAAGTTTGGTACTTAAATGATTTATTGGCTAGTCTTGTTTTCATATGATACAAAAAAACACGAGTTTCATATTAAAAAAAAAAAATGTTTCGAAGTGGAAACATACATTTCAACAAACCAAAAACTTATTTGATTTTTTCTTCCATAAGTTACACATGTTAATGTTGTGATTACACTTTACACATTACACATTAAGCACCCACTTTGTTTTGAAACAATTTGTGTAATATATAAAGTTGTGTAAATTCATCTACTTACAAAGTCATACAATTATTAATTTTAAATCACGTATGTCCAGTCTACAATATCCAACAATGTATGTACTTAGTAACAAGTTCCATTTGTCCTTGATGAATTTTAATGCCAGACCATTCACATACTACATATTAGGCATTTGAATCTTAAGTCTAGGGATTTAGGTTTATTTTACAAAATATATGCTGCACTTTTAATGAAATTTGGAAAATTGAATAAAAACACAATGTAGTAAAAGATTCATTTACACTATATTATTGCAATTACAACACAATTACAAGTAAGTTAATGGGTATTATCATAAAGATATAATGGTAATGCTTTTGGAATTTATCATTGTATCGTTTCTATATGACTCTCGTCTAGTGAATAAATAAATAGACTAGTCAGTGTCAACAAAATAATAAACTGTTAATCTACATATTCTGTATGTAGTATTATAACAATTTTTATTTAATTTCAAATTAACACAAGTCCAATGTTATTCTTCACTATCATTATTAATTAAAAAATACATATAATACAATTAAAAAAATAATGAAACTGGTTCTTTCAAAATTAATTACTATGAACAAGTACTGAACCAATTGTAATCTATATCTAATCATCACTATCTCAAGACAGCTATCTGATCACTTGATTCAAATGCAGCGAAATAGTGATAGCTAGGTATCTATTACTTTCACTTCAGCAAATTCACGTTTTTGCAAAGCAATTACTTATGTTTTGTTGTAAATTAAACTTATGATATACAAGATTTATAATAGGGTTTAGTGCATAAACAAAAGATTTTAAATCATAATTCTCAACTAAACACCTTAGACTATGGTAGAGTAACATTGAATTCAAAATTATTTTTTATTCTTGCTATGTATGTGGTACATACATTCCTACTCATAAATACAACTTTAAACAAATTGATCTTGCAAATTACTCTTGCAATAATCAATAAAAGATTCTTGACCTAATGAGGCCATTAAAATTTGCTTTATTATTTCTACAAGTACAAGTGATATTTTACAGTGAACATCTTTGTAAATAACTATCCTACGAAAAATGGAATATAGAAAGTGTAGAAGCCATACAGCTGAATAATTAAAGTTCTCGTAATGTGAGCTCCTTTCACATACAACTTATTAAAATGTGCAATTATAAGGTTGAAATTTGTAGCAAGGCAAGGTTACTTATATTGTAACAAACATAATGTCAAGTACTTTCACAATTACAAATTCTTTATAGTAAAATGTGGGTTGCTATATAATTAATATATTTGTACCAAATAT
Source organism: Phocides pigmalion okeechobee (assembly GCA_018251015.1). Classification (NCBI taxonomy): domain Eukaryota; kingdom Metazoa; phylum Arthropoda; class Insecta; order Lepidoptera; family Hesperiidae; genus Phocides; species Phocides pigmalion. The sequence continues at coordinate 8,137 of DWON01000258.1, read as the reverse complement.
AGTCAGAAAAGCAATGCATATGGTATAGTCATCTATAAGTGTATAATCTCCATATATTACAAAAAAAAGTTATATGCAAAATACATACAGTAACAAAAAAATATACAATTTCATAATTGTAAATCGAACCCCATCAATTCTTTGCAATGTAAGTGTATTTGTATCCATTTTTACTAAATGATTAATATTGTGTTATTTGTTCTATATAATAAACAAGGCAATGTGGTGTTGGTGATAATTTTTAATTAATTAAATTACTAGTTAAACCAAATTAACAACCTGTGCTCATTATTTAAGTTTATTTAAATTCAACAACTGAAAATTCCTTCAACATATTATTTTAATACAGTGACCCAATTAATTCCATAGTCAAATACTTTATCTGTTATATTTAAATATTGTGATAAGCCAAAATACTTAAAACAAGGTGAAGCTAAAGTTGACTAATTTGTAATAGTCATAGCTATGTTTCACAAACATATTGGAGAGAGATATTTGTTTAAGTATAACATTTTTTAATGACAAACTTTGCATCAATGAAATATGTCTGTGCAGACCACATGGCATAACTGCATGCTGACTTAGCACAATCTCTGATCTGGTGAAAGTAACATTCACTTAAATCCAACAAGACTGCTGTATAAAGCATGATTTTTTATGCAAATAATATATCTTATCTGTTCCAATTGGATGTCATTGTAGTAACTACAGATAATACATTTCTTCAATTTTCTAAACTACATAAAAATTATTATATACATAGTTTGTAACACATGTTATTAGAAACAAACTGACTTGATATAATATGGCTTTGGTAATAACGAAATAAGTGAGGTTATACAGTTAACTAGATCATGTAGAGGCGACCAAATGCGTTGACGCGTCAAAGGTTAATTCGCGACACGCCGCCGCGGAAAAAAGCGTACTTGAAAGTAAACATCTCCATCTTTCGTACAGCAATCAAGTTTACGACGGACTCTTCACGGCCTACGTAGGTAGCTGTATGCTAATGAATCAGCACGCTTTAAGAGTATCGCAAATCACAATCAGCTACGCGGCACTTCGAACATTGCTCCATTAACCTCATTCATAACGACAGCACCGATCGAAATCATTAGAAATCGAAAAAGGACAACCAAATACGCGAATAATAATGCCTTACCGCGAAATTCGTGATAAGAGAAAGCAGCGATTAGTCACAGAAAGGTTAATTTTACGTATTGCGACGTTTTCGTATAGCTGGATTTTGTGAAGAACAGTTATATAAACATCTATATTTATTATATATTAATATTTACAACTAAACATAATGAGATCCTAAAATGTGGCAAAAAGACACAATGGGAAAGTAAAGCTGCCATGATCGCATACACGCAACTTGCACGGCTAGGCTTGGGGTCGCTGCCCGCTCGCCGGTAAAAGGCTAATTGGGCATACGTGAACTGTTACCATGTCAATAATCAAATACCGATAATTCGGCACATGTTATTCTTAAAAATTAAGTCGAAACGTACCACACAACAAAACGTAATGCTACCACCCAAGCCCTGCTGGCTATTCGTGAAATGCGACACACCAAGCGAACATGCAGTTTGACCTATTATAGCTGCCGTCCCTTGGAACGGCCTGTGCCAAAACGATAATACTTAAAAATATGCTCACCCCTTCTCGTCATCGTCCATGTCTGGATTCATACGCATAACTTAATACTAATTAAAAATAATGGTTGGCACCGGTAAGACACCCAAACCACACAAGCACAGACCCACACGAATGGTTATGGCGGACCAACCATATCCGCTTTCTCAAAAAAGTCATGGAAGGAGGAAGTTGTCAAGTTTGGAATCAAGTACTCTTTATATATTAAGTATTCAATATATAAAAAATATAATGAAAATATATCGTGTGTATAATAATAAATCTAAATAATTATATTGCTTTACATATAGTAGCTTTCAAAGCAGTATTTTATATTAAAAGTCCTGAAACAAACTTGCGAAAGTGGATTATAGTTGAGTCCATGTCACAAGATGTCAGCACTAGACGAACTAAATGTTGCCACTTTAAAAAATATATTATTTTCACCTAACAATTTTTTTTTACAATTTTATTATATACAAACATTCCACCTTAAAGTAATTACAGTAAATATTGTATCAAAAGTTAAATTAACAATAATAATCATATAAAGACAATTATAAGGCTTAAATCTTTTAGGAACGTAATCGGTGGTTAGTATGATGTGATTGCCGGAATATCTTTAACTTCGTTTTTTTTAATATAAATTATTATTATGTACCCAAACAATGACATATTATTATTAAACATAAAGAGATTCCGTTGACATATAAAGAAAATGATAATTTCATTATTACGTAGAATTTATTTTTCTTACGGACTATTTTCATTTTTCTTTCGTAGCTAGAAATATTTTTGTAGATATATTATTTTTCATGATATAAAACAAATAAATATTTAAATTAACAGAATTTGTATCAAAGTATATGTGTTTCTTTAACTTGCTTTCTAGACATTTATATTGATAAGTGAATAAATATAATTTACCACATTTTAACTTTTATGCATAAAATATTTGTAATATTAGTCCTAATTTATTATTCTCAATACCTATGTTAGTATCAATATATTTATATGCTGGTAATAATAACTATTTAGCTTATCTCCATCGCCGGTATCACGACTGATAATTTACGACCTGAATAAAGCTACTTTATCAATAAAATTATTATCTTACCTGTTAAATTTTACATATAATACGATATTTGCATTAGTGTACATAACAATTTTGTTTAATAAAATGGTTTGGGATTCCTGCGATATCATTTTTAACAGGAGTGGTCACATATTTTATAGCGGTGATTTGGTTACCGGGACAGTTGTGTTAAAATTTTTGCGCAAAAAGAACGTAGAATGTAAGTTAAGTGTTCGTCAATCTATCTAGCCATATTATATGAATGTTACAATTTACTATTGCTATATCTATGATATCTATTTATATACAAAATATAAGTTTAAATTTATGAATAGTTTTATCTGTGGAAAAATAATTTAACAACATCTGACATTGTTATTACAGATATTGATTTTAAAGTAATAGGACTAAGCACGGCATCTTGGTCAAGAGCGTCGCCAACAGTCCCATACATCAAATTATATTCTGAAAAAGAAAAGATATTTAACGTCACCATTGATATTTTTCGGGATATAAATGGTAGGGAGCAATTGTCAATAAATGTTCATTTTATAATACTCATAAGCTATAATACGTAATATATTAATACCGCATGTAATATTTTAGGCATAAAAGTAAATCCTGGAACTTGCACATACCCGTTTGACTTTATTTTGCCACCTCATGCACCTTCAAGCTTTAAAAGTTCAGTCGCAACAGTAAAATATTTCATTCAAATTACTAGTAAGACGTCTTGCAATATGAGGAAACGTAAAATCTTTCCTATGTACGTATTAGGAAAGATAAATGTTAATCATTTTGAAGAGTATAAGGTAAATAATTTTCACTGTTAAACTATTAAAAAAATAAGAATATTTCATTTTGAACGACTTATTGACTAACCCCCTCAATTACTTTAATTTATTAATTTCTCGAATGTTTTTGACTTCGACTTGAAATATTGTATTAGAGTCAATTTGTAAATAATATAATGTAATTGTAACTTAATTATGTCACCAAAACACGTATAAAATTGGAAAAACCTATATTGACTAACAAGAAAAAAAATATGCATTTCTCTAATTCAATAAAATCTCTCGATTACTAGTAATATTGTATGGTTGTGCAATTTATCATCCCGAAACAACAGTTTAATTTTAATATATTTTTTTCATTACGTCATATAATATTTAAAAAAGTAAACAAATTATTCTAGGTACCCACACTTTTTGAACTAAGTAAAACGTTATGGATTACGGGAAACATTTCTATATTTTTAAAAACATATCGAGGTTTCGCATTTAATCAAAGAATACCTTTCGAAGCGATAATTAGCAACGAGAAGAGGGTAATAATAACAAAAATTCGATTGACACTCATACAGGTAAACTTAAAAATAAATAATAATTTAACAAAAATGTATTAAATAGCACTTATTTAAAATATTGGTACATGGCTAAGATTTCTGCATTTAGTGAAATTAAAGGTAAAAGTGGGAGAACTATAGTTCAACCGGGAAGGTACCACCACCGCTCTCATAATCCGCCGTGAAGCATTACTTGCGATTCGGTTGGAGAAGTGTAGTTGCCGGCTACACTTTGAAGTTATTCGTCCTCAGGAGTACACGTATCTACGTTCGAGCTCAGATAGGATTTCGGTCATGTTTGTGATTGTATATGGATGAGTATGGGCTGTGGTTGCTTACCATCAGGTGGTTTGCATGCTGGTTTACTACTCTTCTCAGATAAAAAAAAATAAGTACGGCGACAAACGAAGCCCAGCAGTCGTTATTAATATATTTAATAATAAGTATTGATTATATGTTTTGTTTTTATAGAGTTCTATATCAATTATTGAAGCAATACAACCGTTAAGAATATATCTGCATCACAGTTGTCCAAAGAGAAAATCGTCTTACATCACTATTTTACTTACTTAGGACATCGTCAAGCTCTATCCCTTCTGCAGAAATGTCTCGTATTGGGCGGTTGACAAAATTAGATTTCTGCTATTTCCATGACTAGTCTGCTTTCTATATAAATTTTTTAAAGCTTATGTTTCATTTGATTCATTAATGTTTTACGTAAATTATATATACTAATCTATATAAACGACAGTGAGTATAAAATATTTCAATGTTTCAGAAACGCAACTACACAGTATCATCTGGGCACTACAACGATGAAAAGGCAATATGCAAAGTAATACATACAGAATTTACAAATAAAAAAAATGAAACTTGTAGTTTTTTTATGGACGTTCCATTGGTTTTGCCTACAAGTTTGAATATAACCGAGGCTATGATCAATATTTCGTATATTTTGAGGGTAAGCTTATGATATATACAATTATCGCAATTTGTTGTGGCGGATTAAATGATATTTTATATATAACTTTAAATTTCAGGTGGAGATATTTTTTCTGTTCCATCTTACACTATATAAGGACATTCCTGTAATAATATCCACAATTCCAGTGTCGCATTATCCTTTTTCTACGTAATGACCTCTACTTTTGTTTTTAAATTTGTACATTTGTAAATAAATAATTTTGATACGCATGCACGTAGCACTATTGTATTTCTTATTTATTGTCATTAATTTAATTAAGAGGTCGTGAATAACTTAAATAATTATACTACACATAAATACCACTAATTACTACTAACCTAAAGTTACTATAAAATATTATTTTAAGTTTATTTTAATTATAGTAATGGTCGATATCAATTAGTTAAAAAGAAAATAGATTTGTATCTTTTATTTAGTAACAAAACAGAATATACTCACTTCTCTCATTTTTGTCCACAATATGGATTAAAAAAATATATCTTTGCCTACTTAAAAAGCATTGACAGTAATGTCAATATTGCCTTTGGCATTTCATTTCAAGTCATTTGACATTTGATCGCTTGTCGCACATAATTTGTGGAAGAAAAGTTGGTCAAAAGCTGTGGTATTTCTTTTCTATGTAATTGCTTAGCTAGAATATGGTTATCTGCTTCGAAGTGGTTAGTATTTTTAGCTGATGAAATCGTAATTAACTTAGGTTACTAATTGTGCGTAGAAATAAATTCTGGCAGTAATGACTGTCATACGAAAATAGCTTAGGTTATAATATGTCCTCTGCGGTTTTGCTGTGAAAAGTAAGTGTTTCTGTTGCTATGTTTAATTAATCTTGCACTAGTTTGATAATTTGAGTCATAACATTTTAATTTTTAAGTTTAATGGGATTTAGTTTTTTTTTTATTGTATGCCTGTATTTTTTGTTCATTTGCCGGCGCCGTCTGGTTACACGTAGGTAGTGTTTCTTTGCCTGACGGTTTAAAGACTATTATGATTTTCGTGTTTTAAACTGGGTAGGTCAAGTCAAGGTAAATCACATCTTTTACGCAATGTTTCGTAGGTATCGTCAATTGTCTATAGCTACTATAATTATAATATCTTGCTTCCTTATCTCATGTGTGTTGTTTGTTTTTCGAAAATTATTTACTTTCAAATACGTTTGTACTAGTTGTACCATCTAAACACTACCATATATAAATACATGTGTAATATAGAGTACAATATTTGTTATTTTTTGAAAAATGTGTCATTGAGTCTAATATTAAATTTTATAGATAGTTATAAAATGAGACACCTTATTATTAAAACATCACAAAATAATATGTGTTAATAAGTTATTAATAAATGTTGTTTTCTATTAAATAATATATATGGTAAATATGTATTTAAAACTTAGAAAGTAAGTCCAGTAATATCTAGGATTTGAATATGTCTTGACAAACCTTTAACAAAGAAAACAACTTAAATGAAATTACATCTCTGGTGTTCTCTGGTGCAAAATCCTTTCAGATGGTTTATTTGTTTCAATACTTAAACTTTGCTTAAAAAAATAGTTGTGATATTAAAAAAACTTAATATCACAACAATTTTTCCTTTGATTTTTTAGTTGATAGAAATTAATAGGAATTTTATTGTGTAGTATTTAGGAATTTGTGATTAGTGGGTGGGTATAATAAAAAGATAGTAAAGCATCTTATAGTATAATTTGTAGTAAAGTTTTGACTATGTGGACTAATAATTCTGTAAGAAATAATAAATAGGTTTAGAAACTTGTATGAAAATCACAAATGCAATGCTTCCTTTGAGGAACTTTTGAACTGTTACCCATACAATAGACTAGGTATGTGGGCAAGATAATCATTACTGTATTCCACTATACAGGAAACAGGTGGCACAATTAGCCAGGATCTGTTAAATGTATGTATTGTAGAATAGAAGTAACATGTCTCTGATATTCCAAGCAGTATGTATGGTCTGACATTAATCCCTATCTGAGTAGTCAACCCTTATTGGGAGGAGTTATATTTGAAGTTGGTAAATATAGCTTATTCACAGAGACAGACTTAATTTTAACACTTCATTTAAGTGGATTTCTCTTACCCTACCATTGAATCAGAACAAAACAGTATGTAACATTAATCTTATAAGGAAGAAATAGGTATGGTTGTGGTACCTACAGAGTCAATGTACAAATAGTTCAACTGCCTTGTGACCTTTTATTTTACTTGTTAGTAGACTTATTTAAGACTGTAGTTAATAGAATTTGTGGCAATGTAAATAGTTAATATGAAAACTTACAAACAGCTTGTTCATATACAAAATTGCATTTGCTCAAGAGGATAAGCCCAATCATTGAAATCAATTACTCCTTAGAGAAACTATAGCTGAAAAATGTTTAGGCAAGGAAAAAATATTTTAACAAAGAGAAGACAGTCTGCTGCACAATATTTTGAACTCATATAGTTTATTATTTTTATAAATTAACACTTTTCCGGCGGCTACAACACTGCTGTGGAATTCTTCAAATAACCTTCAGTTTAGGCTGCCTCCCGCAATATTTACCTGATCACATATATCCGTGCCGCAGGGAAAGTGTACTTACAATCTAGAAACTATAACACAACATAAGTGACATTCAAAAGTGTATGATTATTTATTAATTAATATGTGTCTGAAAATAAATTCAACTAAATGTTATGGTCAAAGCTTGTAGAAAACTGATTTTTGTCTATGTTATTAACTTCAGAATTTAGTTTACAGGTTAAACTATGGATCCAAACATCTATGCCTTGGTTTTGGACACTCTCAACCGGGCAACCAGCCAGGATCCAGAGGTCCTAAAACCAGCTGAGAAGAAGCTACAGGAATGGGAAATAGAGCCTGGCTTCTATTCGGTTCTCCTGGTAAGTGTACATATTATTACATTAATATTTTATTTTATAATAAGAGAAATATAAATCAATGTCATCAACGACCATTACTGCTCAGCTGACAGATGGTAGAACTATAGTTTGTTTTGAGAGATATCACAGTCATCATCATTTTACAAGGTGGTAGAGCTGTTAGAGCTCGCCCGGAGCGGCACCACCGCCACCCTCAT